>JAMZAV010004946.1:0-42046 GCA_024449915.1 Sweltsa coloradensis
CATTGGCTTGAGGGCAGCTTTGCTTAATTGGTTGTTTACGGGTGGCTTTGACTGCTTTTGACATGCATCACATCGAAGGATACGAGATATTAAATTTTTGCAGAGTTTTCCTTGGGAATATGCCAGACAAATTTCAGTGGAGTATACAATGATTATTTTAGTTTGCTAGTGGATGGCAATTTAAGTTAGTTTCAAGCAGTGACGAAGAACAAGATGACGGATGGGTCAGCCTTGATGCTCTCTAGCAGTTTATTACTTGGCTACTATTTTAAATCGTTACAGTAAGTGGTTTTAAACAGACGTAGTGAATGTTCCCTTTCTAATTTAAAATGTACACCCCTAGGCCTACTGGTGAACATACTAACAGTTTACCGGTTACCGGGAAGATGTCAATGAAAAAAACCCGGGAGCACCTGTCCCAATAAAGTTTTTGTGGTGTTTGATGAAGAAGAACCTGTAATTACTGGAGAAGAGGACGCTGGCATTAATATTCTGGATTGGATTGGATATTGCTTAACGTCTCATACTTATCCCAACTTGGCTAATCGAGACGAAGGTAGGGACGTAAGGGAACGCGGGGGGACAAGGGGTGGACAGGCCTGTGCTGGTCAGAACCAGCCACAAGCGTATGCAGGGGTTCCCCACGTCGGGGGTCGCCCTGTTGTCATCATCCGTTCGTGTTGTAATTGTCGTCGCCGTCGGGGGGTAGTCAAAGGCAAGGGAAAGTTCCCCGACGACGCCCAAAGAGCTCGCCATTAGTTTAGTCATTGTAACAAGTGATCATGAAGGAATGGTTTGCCCTTTTTAATGTCTTAGAAAAAACAGCCTAGTTGCTAATCTACTTTATGCAAATCTGAACATCTATTAAATTTGAAATTTTTTTTGAAGACTACTATTCAAAGTTTTACGGAGAGACACCAAAAAGACTGATACTGCAAGTTATTTTCTAAATTGATTATTTGTAAAGGAATTAATAAGACTATCTTTTTTTTAATTTTTGCAGTTCCGTCCAAGTACGGAGAATTTGCCAAAGTTTAACAACAAAAATGTGTATGCGGACTGGATGGTCAACCCACACTATCCTTTCCTTGGTGCCTCGCATTATGCTATTGTAGGTGTAGTTGCTGCGGTACAGGCGTAATCGAAATTTAGTGTCCGTTCTGCCTGAAGACAAATCAGTCCACCATCTGCCCTCAAACAACTGCCTTGATTCTCATGAAAGTGGGGGGTGATAAAAGAACTAAATCTATCATGGACCAAAGGAGATTTGAATGCAGTGGAGGTGCTACAGAAAAATTTTGAAGACCGAAAATTCGGGTTTCCTCCAGCATGGATTGTCTGGGACCAGAATTCATGACTATGTATCCCACTATCACGGATTCGTTCCAGAACACCGTTGGGTAGTTAGCTATTAGGGTTTAAGGGCACACAAACATAAAGGTTATCAGTGCCCGTATTCTCTTATTATAATGACATGTTGGTGTAGTTGACATGTATGTTGGGGGGTTTGGGGCTGTACGCACAGACATTGCAAAACGTTTTTCCCCCTCGTCAAATAACAAATCTATTTTTTCATTACAACCCAAACCACAATCCCTTGCCTAAACCCTACCATTCACCCCCCAGAATCCAACCTCCAAATCCCAAAAACGTTAGCCTTGCCCATTTCCTTCTTCTTCTCCTGGTCACAACATCCCATTCACCATCTCCATTTTCTACCTGCACTACAGACACAACTAAAACAAAAAAAATTACCTTGTCCACTCTTCTTTCCATTCGTTCTTCTCATTCACCATCCGCACATACCACTCCCACTCGTGTAGGCCTAACTACCGGAACTAGTCCTAGCCTAACCTAACACATAACCCACCTCCATCACCCAAGGCAACTCGCACCTTGTGTCTACTGTGGCAAGGAATGAAGGTAAGTTAAAGTAGCATATCTTAACAACATTAAATAAACTTTCAAATACTTGCACAGTGTGGGTTGAAATCTCGTGAGATATTCATGAATCCATTGATAAGCTTCCGCTACTTTCTTCTACAAGTTAGAAGTTACCAAATGAATGTATTAAACTTTTACCACAAAGCTATAAAAGAAGAATGACCTGAACATGTAGGGCCTATTATTGTCGCACTGTATGGTAAATTAATATTTTACTTGTGTTGCAAAGCCCTATAGAAATTCGCCCATTCCAAAAAGAAATGCGCACCTTATCGATGTAGCTGTCCATGTCCCTTTTTGCCATGAGTAGGCGTACACTACCGTATATAACTGTTCTAAATTATATGCGTGATTTTATTTTATTATTATTCTGGCTCCCGGGTAGGCCTACGTATCCCGAAGCTATATGGAGTTTTGCATGGAAACTCAAGATTTTTGACCATATGCAATTTATCTGCCCAATTTCGTTTGATTCACTAAACGTTTCTACACTCTGATAACCACTTTAAAATTAAATTGCACCCAATTTGTTCTCCAAACGCCGCAAATGGCCACCGTGGTATAAGCTCATGTTTTGGTGCTAAAAATTTCAAGTAAATTCAGTGGTTATTTAAACAATAGTCTAGAGTTCACAAGGTTAGTTTTCAAATTATATATTCCTAAATTTTAAGTGTTGCTATTAGTAGGGCTGCAAAGGTTGGTTTTGAGGACTTCGAAGACGTTTAAATATCCTAGCAACCCTGGGCCATAGCCTCGTAGACCACGTGGTTACTTCTATATTGTTTGGATATTGCGGGCCCCAGCCCCTAATATAGGCCCTAGTCTTCGCCAAAATAAAAAAACAAAACGCCGTGTAACGACCTAAATGACTGCAGAATGAAAAAAAGAATAATTGAAGTCCTTCTTTGTGATGAAAAACTAGATAGATAGATAGATCGATGGATGGATGGATGGATGGTATGGATGGATGGATGGATGGAGGGAGGTATGGATGGATGGAGGGATGGATGGATGGATGGATGGATGGATGGATGGATGGATGGATGGATGGATGGATGGTGGATGATGGATGGATGGATAGACATAGATAGATAGATAGATAGATAGATAGATAGATAGATAGATAGATAGATAGATAGATAGATAGATAGATAGATAGATAGATAGATAGATAGATAAAATAGATAGATAGATAGATAGATAAGATAGATAATTTTATTCATCTTGACAGGCACATTGTACATGTTTGACTCCCGGAGGAGAAGGTAAAATAGCATAAGGTAATTTTACAGTTTAAGTAGATTTAATCCTAGTACAGATAATCATGTTCATTAAGTAAAAAAGAAAAAATTTAAAAAAATAAAATAAATTAATACATTGAAATTGTAACATTGTGGACTGGTGAAATCTACACTCAATGGTGGTAAGAATAATAATTTATGTGATGTATCTAGTTCCATTATTTGTGGATACGCCAACATGTGGGAGGTAATATAAAAGTGGAATTTGAAAATATACAAATTCACATTCACTAAATAGGAAGATCATTACCTACGTCAAACGGGCGAAAATCTGGTTCAGAAAAAAAACCACCATCCTGATTGAAAGTTTTTTCCCCAGGGTTGGAACGATGTGTTTTCAGAAAATTTCAGATTAAATTTCCGGGAGCAAAAAAACCCTACTTTAACGAAGTACAGGGCTCTGAGACTTCAATTTTTTTAATTTGGGAAAGGATATTTGTTCGTAGCGGGTTATCGTGACGATACTATATTTCGCAGTATTGCCTTATCCTCCATGGATGTTTTTTACACAAGCAAGAAAAATTCCCAAAACAAAACCCAAAAACTCCAAAAAGAAACATAAAAGACCATCTTAATAAAACCAAAAGAGTCCTTTAGGATCATTATTCATAGAAGAACAAAATGAAAATGAAATTTTACAAATTGTTAAATCCCTTAAAATAAAGCTAGTGGTTATGATGAAATCCCAAAGGGCCCCTGGAAAAAAAAATGCATTCCGTTATAGCAGAACCTCTAAAAATAATTTTTAATGAATGCATGTCTTCGGAATTTTTCCTGAAAAACTTAAAAATTGCGAAAAAAATCCCATTTTATAAAAAAGGGACTATACCAAAAGGAAAACTATGACCCTTTCCCCCCTTCCGTGTTTTCAAAGATTTTGGAAAATTTATTCAAAATAAAATTTTTAAATTTTTTTGAGGAAAACAATTTTTTTTCAGAAAATCAAAGGGGGTTTAGGAAAACAAATAAACCTGTACCACAAAAATGGGTTTTTCGGGAAAAAATTTTAAATGCTCTAGAAAAAAAAGATCAAACCATAGGAGTTTTTTAGACTTATCCAAAGCTTTTGATTGTATTGATCATGAAATTCTTCTGACAAACTTCTTATTCCCGGTATTCGGGGAGTAAGCGTTAGAAATTATAAAATCTATTTGATAATAGATACCAATAGTAAAAAACTAAAACATCGCCCAAAAGGGCAATAAAAATAAAAACAATACTCAGGATACAAAACACTGTGGTTTTCCCCTAAAGGATCCATAGTAGGCCCACTTTTCTTCAAATTTTTTTTAAACGTTTCCTTTTTGTATAATGACATTAAACTTTTTGCAGACGGACGCTTCCTCTATAATTCTGCACCATAAAGGGGATGAATTAAATATTAAAAGCAACAGAAAGAACAAATACATGCATAAATTGGTTTTTTAGTAAAAAATTTTAAACTCAAATTCCTCAAAAATAAAATTAATTAACTTTAGCTCTTCACAAAACAAAAGCCCTTTGAAAAAATTATGAAAATCAAAAAAATTTAAAAGGCAATGACCCACACAATCTCGGGTACAGGAAACGAAATTTCCAGGGATTTTCGGGGTGAATCCTTAACATGGAATAAACAATTATAACCCGTTCTAGTAGGAAAATTAAATTCCCTGTATTCAATTAGTTAATTAGAAACTCAACAAAAAGTTAACAGCAAAAAATTGTTTTTTTTGCACTCTTTGAAAACCTGTTAAGATTGGGATGAGTTCGGGGACATTCTGCCGCACGACAAAGTTTTAAAATTTAAAAAAAGGGTTTTGATTATGCAAAGGTGCACTCAAAACTCATTCTCAGCCTTTATTTCCCAAAAATTTAAGATTCTTACCTTTTACTGTGTATACATTCTTTTAAAACAGTTTAATCGTTAAACAAAAATTTTTACTAGACAAAATCATGAAAATCACTCTACCAAACACGACAAAATAATGACCTTCATGTACAAAACACGTAGTAAAATAGGCCAACTTAATTCTAACTAATTTAAAAATTAGTTTTTAATAACTCCAAAAGAAATAAAAAAAATTTCATCTATTGAAATTTTAACTTAAAGTAAAAAAAATTTCTTAAAGAAAAGGCTTTTATTTTTTAATGATTATTTAATTGATAATATCAAAAGAACAAAATTCAAATTCGAACTTCATCTAATATTTTTCCCAAATTTTTAATGAAACAAAAATGTAAAAAGAAGTAGGACTGTTTTTATTGTATTTAAAATGTGTAATTTTGTATTTTAATTAATTAATTATTTTTATAAAGGGCCCATTATTTATTTTTTTATATTGGCTTTATTATGTTTGTTTTAGTATAGAAGTGTTGTGTAGTTTTGCCCTTCGTATGGGTTTTTTTCTCCACAAAAAACAGTCTAAATTTATATTTGTTTCATGTATTAATCTAGGCTATAATAAAAAACTGAACAATTATTGTGGGACTACAGTAACACGTGCATTGTCACCATATTAGGCCCGTTTTAAAAAAAAGAGATGATATTAAACCTATTTTTTTGGTGGGGTTCCTTACTTCCCTTCAACCATGTCTTTTTTGTCTCTGCCAAAACATTGTGGTTGTACTTGTAGCTGTTATGCGCCACCCCAGAGGTGGGTTGGCCTAAAACAAACTAAGACTTTTTTCAGCCCCAAAATCGGGGGGCTAATTAGGGGAGTAGGGGGAAAATTTAGGGGGCCTGGGGGGGTAGCCCCAGGAGGGGGGGACGTTTCGTGGGTTTGGGGTTTTCTTTCTTAATACTTGAACAAATTCACGGGGGGGTATCGACAATTTTCCCCATGTTAGCGAAAACGCGTCTTTTGTGAGGGACATTCCCGCAAGAAAAAAACTATCCCCAAAATCCTGGGGGAAAGGGAGACATCAACTATGATAATGAGGAAATGTGTCCCTACAATGACGACATGATAAAAGTGAGTTCAGGGGAAGTTTTTAACCAAAAAATGACCAAATGTGATTAGATCCGGGGGTTCAGCGTTTGTGAAAGAGGGGATGGATCGACTGGGTCCGAAAGTTTGGGGGAAAGTGCGTCACACACGTCGTAAAGTTGGGGAAATAATTTCTTCCCCCTAAGGAATTAAAAATTAGGGGTAAGTTGCCAGCAGGGTTTTCTTAAAAGGGAAAAAAATCTATACATTGCAATTGCAGATCTTTGGAGTCAGTACTGTAAGTAGGGTAATCATGCATATTAATTGGGGTGTGGCAGTACACACTACTCAACCACATTAGTATTAGTAGTTTTAGGGCGATTTAAGGGCAAAGATTATTCGCGCCTCCAGGATTTTTAATTGAATTGTATGTTTATGAAAAAATAGGGAAAAAAAAAACTTAAAGTGTTTTGTTACAATCGTTGTCTCAAAAGAATTCCCAAGGTCGATTTGAAACAGCAAAATCGGTAAAAGTTATACTTCTTAAGTTGCTATAAAAAAAAGGGGGAAAAAAAACCCATTTTCCCAAAATCAAAAATCTAATGTAATCAGGAAAACGTTGCCAACTCAAAATAATGAATAAAAGTCTACGCTTCAAGGTTTTTTTTTTAATTTTAAACGTCTCGTTGTCGATCAGATTACTAGGTTTAAGAATGTGATAATTTTTACGTTTTCATAAGACAAAAGTTTTCATAGATAGTTTTTAATTCATTTTGGAGTCTAAAAATATCATATTTAAGTCAGTAAAAAGGTGAACGGAAAAACAACACATCCCCTGTGCAAACGAGAAATTTTATCTCGGGTTTTAAAAGTAGGCATGGGGAGGTGGTGTGCCCATTCGTACTCGCGCCAACACGACCTCCTCACGACGAAAAGTTTGGAAGAAGGGGGTCGCAATTTTCAGTGAAAGACGGGGCATCACACGACGCAGCTTATATTCTGCAAAGCATTCCCTGTACCGTACACATTTACTGCCTTTTTAAATTAATGATTAATTATTTTATTTTTATAATTATAAAAATTATTGATTATTATCTGATGTTTTCTAACATAAAACTGGTAATTAAAAACTTTTAAGTGCACGTCATAATTTAAATAAAGTCAACGGCTTATATTAAAAGTGTTTTGCGACCTTTTAAAAATTTACGCATTAATATATTTAACACAAAAATTCGATACGCGCGCGACCCCTGTGAATAAAATGGGAACCGCGTAACTGTGGGAAAAATTCTTTACCAGGGAAAACATGCCATAAATCCACTGCTAGTTTCTCGCGATTTCCCAATGGTCGACACATACGCACCCCATAAAAGACTCTGTGATTTGACCACAACAAACCAACACTATTACCCATTGATGTAATTATTACTTAAATACCCCAACCTTTAAAGGAAACCCTTTAAAATTTTTTTGAACTAGCCAGTGAGTTATATTTGAAACCCACAATCAGACGCCAAATTGACGCCAATTGACAATCATTTATGCCCTTGCAAGCTGTCTTGTACCCCCGTGGCAAAGGGGTTCTAAAACATCTCGTCTGCAATTTTGGAAGAATTGGACGAGCATTCCCCTGCAGGTTTGTTTAAACCCCCCGACGTCTTTCGGGGGCCCGCCGTTTTCCCATAGGCGTAGCAAACCCCTACCTACTTTTGGGCCCTACCGGGTTTTTACTCACTGCTGGGATGGAAAACATCCCTGCCCCCACTGGGGTCTACCAAAACTACGGATTTCTGCTGTATCTGCATTTCCCCCAAAGGTTTTTGGAACTGCGACTTCGCCCGCCCTAGCCAAGCCTAGCCTAGCCTCCATCACCTACCAAAAAAACCGACGCACAATTCGAAAACGTATCGTACATTTCATTGACAAGGTTGCGGGTTTCTGCCCACACAGCCTTCCACCCCTTGTCCCCCCGCGTCCCCCTTTAGCCCCTCCTTCGTCTCGTTTAGACAAGATCCCATAAATAGAACGTTAAGCAATACCAATCCAATCCGTAACAAGTTTTATGATGTATGTGACAATGAAAAAGCACTGCAGTGCGATGCCCCCAAACTAGATCCATGGCAAAAGTTTGGCCAGTGCAGATTTTTGCAAAAGAATGGAAATTTCTGTACCTTCCAAAAGATGGTTTCCCCGATAAAAGCATTGCTTTCCTCCACACCCCCCCCCCTTAACAACCTACACAACCCCCCAACCGAGCAAACTGTGCAAAATCTTGAAATAACTAACGTTCCCCAGAAGAAGAAGACAGAAAAGCGAACAAAACAATCCAATATAGTATTCGATTAGAGTTTTAAGGCGCTTTCAGCAAAGATTTTTGCGTCTCCAAGATAAAAAAATTTTCGATAGTGTGAGTTCCCCAGTATCTTCTTTCTAAGGGGAGGGACGTGCGGGGGGACAAGGGGTGGCACGGGATGGCAGTGCGGGTCAAAACCCACCCAAAGGTATGGGGGGCAGGGGTTTCCCCCACGTTATGGTCTTTGTCTGTGTCTCATCCGTTTGTGTTGTAAATGTCGTGGGGACGTGGGGGAGGAAGTAAAGGGAAAAGGGGGAAATTCCCCCGAGGGCGACCCAAGCTCGTCATTATTTTCGGGGTGAAACCCCCCAAATCAGGGCCAAACAACGAAAAGGTTGCGAGGAAACTTTCGGCGGAACAACAACTCATAAGAAAAAAAAACCCAACACAAAAATGCAATAATATCATCAACACAACAACAACTCACATTTAACATTAACAAAAGCAATCTCTAGACTGGGGAGGCAAGACAAAAACCTACTGGAGGGGGAGTAAAAACACGTCCGCCTGCGACAAGAACAACCGCCCTACTCGAGGCGAGACTGTGCGGGGGACTCTGCAGTCATGTGGGTGTTAAGTAAATAAAAGTTGCGGGGGGCGGGGTCATATCGATGCTGCACTTTTAAGTGCATGGATTTTTTCCAAAATCGCTTTTAAACATACCTTGAGCTCCAAGAGGGGGAATTTATTGGAGAAGAATATTTGTTAAGTTATCGAGGTACATTGTGACGATACAACATATTCCAGATATTGCCTTAAGCGGATTTGACTGTTAATATGGATTAAGTTTTCTGAAACACGTAGTTTCATGTCCCCAAAAATTTGTTTCGAGCCCAGAGATAAAGATAGAAAGACATGGAAAGATAAATGTTATCCCCAAAAACAAAACCCTAACACGTTTTGCATCAACCCCTCGGTCTGTATAGAGCACGCCTAGAAAACAAACCTTCCCGACAAGCAGAGCGGGGAAAAGAGTAAAAAAATCCTTCCATCTGGCAGAACAAAAACCCTTTGTAGCTACAAGCGTTATATCTTTAGTTGCAGGTTTCACTGATGACGCCGGGGTTAATGGTGGTAGTCATCCAGGTGATGACTTTTTTGCCCTCTTTAAATTTACTGCATATGATAGTAAATGGGTAGACCATTTGTAGCTTCAGCGTTATTTTTTAGTTGCGGGCTTCACTGGTGACGGCCGGGGTTAACCGGGGGTAGTCCCCAGGTGAAGACTGATTGTCATTATTTTATAATATGATGAAAATAGGTAACCCTTGTGTTTAAAGGGTTTATATCTTTAGCTTGCAGGCTTCACTGTGATGACGCCCCTGGTTAAACCCGGGGGATCATCCAGTTGCCTCTTATTTATTTATGGGATATAAATGGTAGACCACTTGAGCTAAAAAGCTTATACTTTAGTTTGCAGGTTTTCACTGGTGACGCGCCGGTTTAAACCCGGTGGTAATCATCCAGGTGAAGACTGTTTGCCTCATAATCTTACTTCATAGGAAGAAAATAGGTAGACCACTTGTAGCTTAAAGCGTTATATCTTTTTTGCGGTTTCACTGTATGACGCGCCTGGTTTTAACCGGGGGTAGTCATCCAGGGGGAGACTGTTTCCCTCATTATCTAATTATGGAATTTAAAAAAGGTAGACCCTTGTAGCTACAAGCTTTATCTTTAGCTTGCGGTTTCACGTGATACGCCCGGGGGTTCCCGGGTGGTATATCCAGGTGAAGACTTTTGCCTCAAAAATCTTATTCATATGATAGTAATAGGTAGCCCATTTGTAGCTTCAAGCGTTATATCTTTAGCTTCGGGCTTCACTGGATGACGCGCCGGGGTTAAACCGGGGGTAGTCACCAGGGGGACTTTTTCCCTCATTATCTAATTTCATGGGTAGTTAAAAGGTAGACCACTTGTAGCTACAAGCGTTATTCTTTAGTTGCAGGTTTCACGTGATAGGGCGCCTTTTTAACGGTGGAAGTCATCCAGGTAAAGACTTTTTCCCCAATCTTATTTCAATGATAAAAAAGGTAACCACTCGTAGCTTCAAGCAAATTTTTTACTTGCGGCTTTACTGTGATGACGCGCCTGGGTTAACTTTCGGTAGTCATCCAGGTAAAGACTGTTCGCCTCTAATTTTCTTCATGGGATAGTAAATAGGTAACCACTGTAGTAAAAAGCGTTTATTTTTTGCTTGCAGGTTTCACTGTGATGACGCCCCGGGGGTTCCGTGGTAGTCACCCAGGTGAAGACTGTTTGCCCTTATTTTATTCAGTGTTTAGTAAATGGTAGACCACTTGTAGCTAAAGCGTTATATTTTTAGCTTGCAGGGTTCTGTGATGAGCCCCTGGTTACCGGTGGTGTCCCCGGGGAAAAGACTTTTTTTCCCTCAAATCTTACTTCATGGGATATTTTAATAGGTAGCCCCTTTGTATTCAAGCGTTATATCTTTAGCTTGCAGGCTTCCTGTGATGACGCCCCGGGTTTAACCCGGGTTGGAAGCACCAGGTGAAGACTGTTTGCCTCATTATCTTACTTAAATTGATATAATAGGTAGACCCTTTGTGCTACAAGCGTTATATTTTTAGCTTTCAGGCTTCACTGTGATGAGGGCGCCGGGTTAACCGGTGGAGTCATCCAGGGAAGACTGTTTGCCTCAAAATTTTATTTCAGGGATAGAAAATAGGAGACCATTTGTAGCACGCGTTAATTTTTAGCTTGCAGGCTTCACTGTGATGACGCGCCTGGGTTAAAAACCCGTGGTAGTCATCCAGGTGAAGATTTTTGCCTATAATTTTACTTCTGGGATAGTAAATAGGTAAACCACTTGTAGCTACAAGCGTTATATCTTTGCTTGGGGCTTCACTGTGAAGACCGCCGGGGTTACCCGGTGGTAGTCTCCGGGTAAAGAGTTTCCCTCATTATCTTACTTCATGGGATGAAAATGGGTAGCCCCTTTGTACTTAAAAGCTTTAATCTTTAGCTTGCGGGTTTCACTGGATGACGCGCCTGGTTTACCGGGGTATTATCCAGGTAAGACTGTTTGCCTCTAATCTTACTTCTGGGAAGAAATAGGAAACCACTTGTGCTTCAAGGTTTTATTTTTAGCTTGAAGGTTTCACTGTGAGCGCCCCCGGGGTTTTTAACCAGGGTATTTTCCAGGCGAAACTGTTTGCCTCTTTACTTACCTTAGGGGATAGTAAAATAGGTGACCATTTGTGCTACAACGTTATATCTTTAGCTTGCAGGCTTCACTGTGATGACGCGCCGGGGGTAACCGGGGGAGTCCCCAGGTGAAGTCTGTTTGCCTCTAATTTTCTTCAGTGTAGAAAATGGGTAGACCACTTGTAGATTCAAGCGTTTTTCTTTTTTGCGGCTTCACTGTGATGACCCCCGGGCCCCAATTAAAATTTTTAATGTTAATGTATGTTAAATATATTCTTTTTTGGGCAAATATGTCATAATATATTTTTGAAAATACTGAATTTTTTTCAGACTATCTGAGATATATTTCAAGTTACATAATTCGTCCCCTTTTTTTTTAAACTATCTCAAATTTTTTAAAGTTTTTTTTCGTATTTTTTTGTAGTTTTTGATGTTTTTTGTTGTAGTTGTTGATTTTTTGTTGTTTTGTTGACGTTATTGTTGTTGAAAAAATGGTAACAGAACTGTATCAGAAGCATTATATTTTCGCTCGCAGAGCCACCTGGCCCCACCTGTGTACTTTTGGGAAAAGCTGCCAATGTATAGTGTGCCCCGTTGCCGATAGAGCGCGTGGGGTTGTTGTTTGTGTAAAGAGAAACTAATGTCTGCGGGCACGTCATTGACTTCCCAATGGTTTCCCTAGCTGCTGTTTCAAGACATTTTACACTTTAAATTGTTCGATTTGAAGCAGAAAAAAGTGTCATACGTCAACATGCAGCAAAAATTGCTTGATAGTCTGAGCTCAATAATCCATTTTTTTTCGATAAAACGTACTATAATTATCTAATTTGACATGCTTTTATTTTTCAATATTCGTCTTTTTGTAAACCCCTATGTGCAAATTTTTTTTTCTTCAAGGGGCCCCGAATTCGTGGGAAACGGGGTTAAAATTTATGTTAAATATCAGGCAGCAGACGAGTAGGGGGTGCGCCGCGGCCCATACAGGGCGTTTTGCAATTTACCTAACCGTGCCAGGCGGGAGCTGGGGTGTCTGAAAGAGCGTGCACGAAAAGTAGGGCCCATACAAAAGCGACATGCAAGTTCCTAACAGGCAGAGGCGCGGGCCCTAGTGGCGCGCGGCGCGAGTACGGCCCACAGTACATATGCGACATGCGGGTTGCCAAACAGGCAGGGGCGGGGGGGGCTCCCCCCAAACGAGCCCCTCGGGGTAGTCCGCAGAGGTTTTTTAGGGAATAAAGCGATTAATGTCTTGACCTAAAATATTTAAAAAAGTTCTGCAAACGTTGCAGACCGGGAAAAAATTGCATATTTGGATGCGCGTAGCGAGCGAAGCAAAGTTTCCATTCTACTCCCCTGGAGAAAAAAACCCGGAAGTTTTTTTTTTTTTCTTTCTGTTTGTTTTATGTGTTTTGTTAGTACGTTTCCGGCTAAACCGTCTCCAATTGTAATGAAATTTTATGGAGCCCTTTTGAAATCTCTAAACCAAAAAACTGCACGGTTAAAAAATCGATCGAAAAAAATTTCATCAAGAATCGCATTTTACGTTTTTTTTTCGATTTTCTTTTTTTTTTCTGTTTGTATTCTTGTGTGTTTTTAAACACGTTCCGGCAAAACCAATACTCCTTGGCGATAAAATTTTCTGAAGGCCTCCGAAATCTCTGAACTTAGAACTGCCACTTTTTTTTTGCGAAAATTTTAAATTATTTCTCTGAAAATCGCAATTTTAAAAATTTTTTTCCGTTTTAAAAAAATTGTCTTCGAATTATAAAACCTAAAACCTTTATTCGTTTGTTTTGATTTTTTCACAGAACCTTAAATTTTTTGGATGAGAGCGAGCAAGCAAAGATTTCTTTTCACTGACCCCTTAAAAATTTGTTTGGTGTTTTTTTTTTCTGTTTTTTTTTCTGTTTGTTTTGCACGTTCCAAGCAAACGGGATAAGCGATCGAAAAAAAAATTGAAGGGGACCTTGAAATCTCTGAACTTTGACGGCCCGTTTTTGGGTACAATCGAAAAAATATTTTTCATGAAAATTTGTACTTTTAAATTTTTTTTTGATTTTTAGTGCGATATTTTCGTTACATTTTGGTTCGATCTGACCAAAAAAATTTGGGCTACAACGTTATATTTTACATGGGCTTTGGTAATGGTGGGGTATTGCCTTTTTTTAAAAAAACAGTTTAAAAGTTACCAAATTTATAGAATAAAGGTTTAATTGATTTTTGAGGTTATGTATTTAAAAATTACAAAAAACAAATTGACAAAAATCACCTACTTGCGTTTAAAGCACTGAAAAAATAACTTTACAAAAAACTTCAAAAAAAATCATCCATCAACGCGACTTAAAAGGCGTTTGGAAAACGGCCTAGTCTAAAATTTTTTGAAGGCGAAGCTAGACTTCGTTTCACTGACCCCCCAAAAAAATTTTGCTCGTTTTTTTTTTTCGTTTTTTCGCATGATCCCGGGCAAACGCATATGCGATCTTTATGAAAATTGGGGGGTACGTTGTTTTCTCTAAATTTTGGCTTTCCCCGTTTCTGGGGGGACAATTGAAATATTTCTCATGAATACGTACTTTTTCGATTTTTTAAAATTGTAAATCTATTTTCTGATATTTTATCCGCGTCCGAGCAAACAGTTACTCCGATCTTGATGAAACTTTTTGGAAACGTTTTGGAAATCCTATTTAGATAAGATATAAATTTTGGGGGAAAACGAATAAATATTCTTATAGAAATCGTGCTTTTAAGATTTTTTTATATTTTTAAAAGCGATATTTTTCGGACATTTGGGCCGATTTTGACCAAAAAGGGTGGGGCTACAAGTTCATATTTTTCATGGACATTATAAAAGGGAGATGATTTTTTCTGAGAGAAAAAAATTTAAAGGGAGCAGAATCCAAAAAAATAAAAGGTTTTAATATGTTTTTTTTAGGTTAAAAATACAATTAAAAAAGAAAAAATAGAAACTTGACAGCAAACATACAAAGCATTAAAAGCACTTTCAAAGGGAAAAATGGTACACGCAAAATAAAACTTCAAAAAAACCATCCTCAAAGCGGCGGGACTTTACTTTTTTCCCAGTATGTTATTAACGGCAAAGTGAGCGTTTCCATTTGACTGTGCCGGAAAAAATAGCACCTTTTTTTTTTTTTCTTTCCCTAAAGTTCGAACGGAGGTCGGGTCGAGTTGAAATTTGGACCATCCCAAAACTACGATCTGGATTTTTAAACCATTATTTTTTTTTTGCAAAATCTTCATAAAGTTAAAAAAATTACATTTAAATAAATCGAAATTTTTTTTTTTTCAACGGCGAAAAAATCTAGGGGCGCCAAATCATTTAGAATGTCCGTCCGGTCACGAATATGTTTTATTTTATTTTTCCGATAAGTTTTGAATGGAAAATTTCTTTAACAAAAATAACGTTTCCATGGCAACGAAAAATCGCAGGGTTTCTAGCCACTACACTGCACCTAGAAGTAAAAAAATACTATCGATGAAACATGTATTTTTGTTTCCCCAAAAAGGTTTAAAAAAGTTTTCCCCAAAAAAATGATGTCAAGGTCCTCTTTATGGCGGTGGTTTTTTCCCCAAAATAAAATTTCCCACGGGTTACCCAAATACCTTTGGGAATAATAAATGTATTGGGAAAAATGGCCCATGGACAGCGAAATTCGCAATTTTTAAAATTAAAAAAAAAGTGCAATATGGGTCTAGCTATAGACGTGCTCACTTTCAACGCGTCCAACTGAGCTTTCCTAGTATTATGTTTTTAATTTAAAAATTGGGATTAGGGGACACAAAAACCCCAGGTTGTTCATGCCCAATTTGAAATTTTTGAGTCAAAAAATACAACTTGTAAGCGACGGGGATTTTGGGCATCAAGAGGGCTGTGGAACAATAAAAGCACAACAAAAAAACTTTTTGGTCTTTTAATTTATTTGTTGTTCCTTATTGTTTATTTATAAATACAATTAAAAAATTGAGTTGGGCTAATATTTCATCATACAGTACAGTTGTATGAGCTTAAAGTGAAAACATTTTTCTACCTAAAAAAAAAGATCCCTTTTTTTTTCTCTCCCGGGTGGCTATCATTAAATTGAAACGTCTCGTTATGGCAGATAAAAAAACTACCCAAATATAATTGTGCTTGACGATTTTTTCCCCCAAAATTTTTTTGTACTTCATCTCTCTTTACCCGGCAAACGGGTGCTCCGAGATGTTTTAAATTTGGGGGGAAAGGGGAAAATAAAAATTATAAAATTGGATGTGATATAAATTTGGAGTTTTATGGCAAAATGGTGAGTACTTTCCCGACTACTGCTAAAAATCTGTGACAATTTAAGCTACAAGCATTAATCTTTAGCTTGCCGGCTTACTGTGAGACCGCCTGGGGGAAAGTTGGTATCATCCAGGTGAAGACTGTTTGCCTCATAATCTTTCTTCAATGATAGTAAAAGGGAGACCACTTTAGCTTCAAACGTTATATCTTTAGCTTTCAGGCTTCACTGTGATGACGCGCCCCGGTTAACCGGTGGTAGTCATCCGGTGAAGATGTTTGCCTCATAATCTTTCTTTTATGTGATGTAAAAAGGTAGACCACTTGTATTTACAAGCGTTATATCTTTAGCTTGCAGGGTTTTACTGTGATGACGCGCCTGGGGGGTTTAAACCCGGGGTAGTCTCCAGGTGAAGACTGTTTTCCCCATAATTTATTTCATTGAAGTAAAAAGGGGACCATTGTAGCTAAAGCGATATCTATAGCTTGCCGTTCACTTGATGACGCGCCTGGGTTTAAACCCGGGGGTATCACCGGTGAAGAAGTTTGCCTCATAATTTACTTTATGGGGTAGTAAATAGGGAGACCACTTGTAGCTTCAAACGTTTATCTTTACTTGCAGGCTTCACTGGATGACGCGCCGGGTTAACGGGTGGTAGTCATCCGGTGAAGACTTTTTTGCCCCATAATCTTTCTTCATGGAAAGTAAATAGGTAACCATTTGTAGCTACAAGCGTTATGTCTTAAACTTCAGGCTTCACTGTGTGACGCCCTGGGTAAACCCGGGAGTAGTCATCCGGTGAAAACGTTTTTCCTCTAATCTTACTTCATGGGATATAATGGGAGACCCCTTTTTAGCTCAAAACGTTTTTCTTTAGCTTGCAGGGTTCATGTGATGACGGCCGGGTTTAAACCGGGGGTATCTCCAGGTGAAGACGGGTTTTCTTTATAATCTTACTTTATGGGTGTTAATAGGGGAAACCCCTTTTACTTAAAACGTTTATCTTTAGCTTTCAGGGTCACTGTGATGACGCGCCCGGTTTAAACCCGGGGGTAGTCATCCCGTGAGACTGTTTCCCCAAATTTCTTCATAGATAGTAAATAGGTAAAAACCCTTGTACTACAAGCGTTTTACTTTTGCTTTCAGGGTTCACTGGATGACGCGCCTGGTTAACCGTGGGAGTCTCCAGGGGAAAACTGTTTGCCTCAATCTTACTTTATATTATAGTAAATAGGTAGACCACTTGAGCTTCAAAAGTTTTAAACTTTAGTTTTCAGGCTTCATGGTTTTACGCGCCTGGGGTTTAAAAGTGGGAGATCCAGGGAAACGTTTTTTCCTCAAAACTGACTTTATATGATGTAAATAGGTAGACCACTTGTAGCTCAAGAGTTTTTATCTTTAGCTTGCAGGCTTTACGTGAGACGCGCCTGGGGTTAAACCCGGTGTAGTCATCCAGGGGAAGACTGTTTGCCCCATAATCTTACTTCATAGAAGTAAAAGGTAACCAAATGTCTTCAAGCTTTTTTATCTTTAGCTTGCAGGCTTCACTGTAGACGCCCTGGGTTTAACGGTGGGAGTCATCCAGGTGAAGCTTGTAGCTACAAACGTTATATCTTTAGCTTGCAGGCTTTTCTGTGATGCGCGCCCGGGTTAACCGTGGGGTTTAACCCGGGGGAAAACTTTTTCCCCCTAAACTTACTTTATGGGTAGAAAAGGAGACCACTGTAGCTACTGCGTTTTTACCTTTAGCTTGCGGGTTCAAGTGATGACGCGCTGGGTTAACGGTGGTGTCATCCCGGGGAACCTTTTGCCTCATAACTTACTTCAGGATTAGTTAAAAGGTAAACCACTTTAGCTTCAAGCGTTTTATCTTTTCTTGCAGGCTTCATGTGATGACGCCCTGGGTTAACTGGGGGGTAGTCATCCAGGTAAACTGTTTGCCTCATATCTTTTTCTATGATAGTAAATGGGAGACCACTTGTAGTTCAAACTTTTTATCTTTTGCTTTCAGGCTTTACTAGAGACGCGCTGGGGTTTAAACCGGTGGTAGTCATCCGGGGAGATTGTTTGCCCCATAATCTTTTTCATGTGATAGTAAAAAGGTAGACCACTTTTAGCTTCACTTTTTTATCTTTTGCTTGCAGGCTTCACTGTGATGACGGCCTGGGGTTAAAAAGGTGTAGCATCCAGGTGAAGACTTGTTTGCCCCTAATCTTACTTTTGTATGTAAATGGAGACCATTTTTAGCTACAAGGTTATGTCTTAAAACTTGAGGCTTCACTGTGATGCGCGGCCGGGTTAACCGGGGGTAGTCACCAGGGGAAGACTGTTTCTTATAAACTTTCTTCATGGGATAGTTAATAGTAACCATTGTAGCTACAAGCGTTATATCTTTCTTGCCCGCTTCACTGTGATGACCGCCCCGGGGTTAAACCGGTGGGAGTCATCCAGGTGAAGACTGTTTGCCCCTAATCTTCTTCATATGATGTAAAAGTAAAACTTTTAGCTACAAGGTTTTATCTTTAGCTTGCAGGCTTCACTGTGATGCGCGCCGGTTAAACCCCTGGTAGTCCCTCCAGTGAAAACTGTTTTTCCTCATTATCTTACTTTATGGGGTGTAAATATTTGACCACTTGTAGCACAGCGTTATATCTTTAGTTGAGGGTTCACGTGATGCGCGCCTGGTTAAACCGGGGGTACATCCAGGTGAAGACTGTTTGCTCAAATCTGACTTCATGGGATAGTAAATAGGGGAAAAACTTGGCTTTTAAGCTTTATATCTTTAGCTTTGGGGTTTACTGTGAGACGCGCCTGGGTTAAAAGGTGGTGTCAACCAGGTGAAGACGTTGCCCCATAAACTTACTTTTGGGGTAGTAAATGGTAGACCCCTTGTAGCTACTAGCGTTATACCTTACTGCAGGCTTCATGTGATGACGCGCCTGGGTTAAAGGTGGTAGTCACCGGGAACCTGTTTGCTTCATTATCTTACTTCATGTGATAGTAAAAAGGTGACCACTTGTACTACAAGCGTTTATCTTTATCTTGCAGGCTTTTTCTGTGATGACGCGCCGGGGTTTAACCCTGGTAGTCTCCAGGTAAAGATGTTTTTCCTCATTTTTCTTCTTCATGTATAGTAAATAGGAGCACTTTACACAAGCGTTATACTTTAGCTTTAAGGGGTTTACTGTGATGACGCGCCTGGGGTTAAACCCGGGGGTATCATCCAGGTGAAAACTGTTTGCACCTAACTTTCTTCATGGTAGTAAAAGGTAGAAAAAACTTGTGCTATAGCGTTTTACTTTTGCTTTCAGGCTTCATGTGAGACGCGCCTGGGGTTTGCTGGGGGTAGTCATCCAGGTGAAGACTGTTTGCCTCTAATCTTACTTCATGGGGTAGTAAATAGGTAGACCACGTGTAGCTTCAAGCGTTATTTTACTTCAGGCTTCACTGTGATGACCGCCTTGGGTTAACCGGTGGTATCATCCCGGTGAAGACTTTTGCCTCATAATCTTACCTTTATGGAAAGAAAAAGGTAAACCCTTGTAGCTACAAGCGTTATATTTAAACTTCAGGCTTTCCCGTGAGACGCCCTGGTTAACTGTGTAGTCATCCGGTGAAGACTGTTTTCCTCATTATCTTACTTAATGGGGGTAGTAAATAGGTTACCATTGTAGTACAAGCGTTATATCTTTAGCTTGCAGGCTTCACTGGATGACGGCCCCGGGGGAAAATGGGGGAGTCATCCAGGTGAAGATGTTTTCCCCAAACTTCTTCTGGGTGTAAATAGGAGACCACTTGTAGCACAAAAACGTTTTATTTTGCTTTCAGGGTTCCCGTGTGACCGCCTGGGGAACCGGTGGAGTCATCCAGGTGAAGACTGTTTGCCTCATAATTACTTCATGGGATAGTAAAAAGGAAAACCCCTTGTAGCTACAAGCGTTATTCTTAGCTCCAGGGTTTACTGTATGACGCGCCGGGTTAATGGGGGAGTCCTCCAGGTAAAGACTGTTCGCCTCAAATTACTTTCTGGGTAGTAAATAGGTGGGCCCCCCCCAGCTTTCAAGCGTTAATCTTTAGTTTAGGCTTCACTGTGATGACCGCCTTTAACCGGGGTATCTCCAGGTGGACTTATGCCTCTTATCTTCTTCATGGGAAGTTAATGGTAGATTTTCCCTTTTATCTTATATTATATAATTTTTATATATTATGGATTGTTGGGTTTTCGGCCCTCTAGGGTAAAAAAAAAAGGATCTTGGGGGAAACCGCGTCGAAAAAAAGATGAAATAGGGCAAACCAGGCTCCACCGACGTTTTGTCTGTATACGTCAGACATTTTTTAAAGGTTGCTGTGAATCTACGGAGGTTTTGGGGTCACAGTGGTTGGGAAAACACGCAGCGCCCGCCTTATAAAGCCTCGGTTTAAGGGCGGGGCGGCGGGTTATATGAAAAAAATGCGGGGCGGCAGGTCTATCGGGAAAAGGTGCGGGGGGGGCGATGTCATATCGATAAAATATAACGGATGGGGGCAAATTTAGAAAAAAAATAGCACAGCTTACTGTAGTGAAACCTTTATCCGGGTTCTTTTCAAGGCCATTGGGTTTTCTTTTGAAAATTATTTGTGTTTGAATTTGGAATCTGAAATTTGCACCACCTCTGAGGGATTTGGGTGAATAGTTGACTACATTTCGGGCATGAGTGCAGGTTTCCAGCAAAAGGGAGGCTCTGGGGTATCATCTCTTTTTTCATGTTATTCGGCCGTTTCTCAAATTTCACAGATTCACGGATAATAGGGCTTAAGCTGTGTACAGGACAAATAGTTTTTTTTTTTTTATCTGGAAAAAAGAGGGGTTTTTTAGGTTCCCTGTGGCGACTGCATCAAAAAGTACATAGGCCAAAAAGGGAGACGCAAGCATGAGGATAAAAAGAACACTCTAACTGTGAAAAAAAGGTGACAAAAATCACCCTGGCCAACATGCTAAAGCTTACTCGCATGTGATAGATTTTGACAAAACAAAAACTATTTGTCCTGTACAACAGCTCAAGCACGTATTATCCGTGAATCTGTGGAAATTGAGAAACGGCCGAATAACATGAACTAAAGAGATGATAGCCAGAGCCTCCCTCTTGCTGGAAACCTGCACTCATGCCTCGAAATGTAGTCCGTAGACCTATTCAGCCAAATCCCTCAGAGGTGGTGCAAAAATTTTAGATTCCATAATTCCAAGCACGAATAACTTTCCAAAAGACAACCAATCAGGCCCTATGACAAGAAGCCGGACTAAAACGTTTCACTACAGGGAAGCTGTGCTATTTTGTTCTCAATTGCACCATCCGTATATATTTTATCGATATGACATCGCCGCCCCGCACCTTTTCACGATATGACCTCGCCGCCCCGCACCTATTTTTTATATTACCTCGCCGCCCCGCACCTTCAGCCGAGGCTTTATAAGGCGGGCGCTGCGTGCTTGCTAACCACTGTGACTCCAACCTCCGTAGAGTCACAGTCAACCTTGAAAATGTCTGACGTAGTACAGACGAAACGTCGGAGGACGCCCAGGTTCTGCCCTGGTTCATCTTATTTTCGACGCGGTATCACCCAAGATCCTTGTTTTTATCATATATATATATATATATATATATTTATCTTATACATCTTATATCTATCTCTAACAAGCGTTATATCTTTAGCTTGCAGGCTTCAATGTGATGACGCGCCTGGGTTAACCGGTGGTAGTCATCCAGGTGAAGACTGTTTGCACCATAATCTTACTTCATGGGAAAGTAAATAGGTAAACCACTTGTAGCTACAAGCGTTATATCTTAAGCTTGCAGGCTTCACTGTGATGACGCGCCTGGGTTAACCGGTGGTAGTCATCCAGGTGAAGACTGTTTGCCTCATAATCTTATTTCATGGGATAGTTAATAGGTAGACCACTTATATCTTATTTTATATAATATATATATATATGGATTGTTGTGGTTTTCGCGGCCCGTCATAGGATAAAAAACAAGGATCTTGGGTGAAACCGCGTCGAAAATAAGATGAACTAGGGCAGAACCTAGGCGTCCACCGACGTTTCGTCTGTACTACGTCAGACATTTTCAAGGTTGACTGTGACTCTACGGAGGTTGGAGTCACAGTGGTTGGCAAGCACGCAGCGCCCGCCTTATAAAGCCTCGGTTGAAGGTGCGGGGCGGCGAGGTTATATAGAAAATAGTTGCGGGGCGGCGAGGTCATATCGTGAAAAGGTGCGGGGCGGCGATGTCATATCGATAAAATATATACGGATGGTGGCAATTGAGAAACAAAATAGCACAGCTTACTGTAGTGAAAACCCTTTTAGTCCGCTTCTTGTCATAGGGCCTGATTGGTTGTCTTTTGAAAAGTTATTCGTGCTTGGAATTATGGAATCTGAAATTTGCACCACCTCTGAGGGATTTGGCTGAATAGGTCTACGGACTACATTTCGAGGCATGAGTGCAGGTTTCCAAGCAAGAGGGAGGCTCTGGCTATCATCTCTTTTGTTCATGTTATTCGGCCGTTTCTCAATTTCCACAGATTCACGGATAATACGTGGCTTGAGCTGTTGTACAGGACAAATAGTTTTTGTTTGTTTATCTGGAAGAAAGATTTTTTGTTTATGAGGTTCCCTGTGGCGACTGCGATCAAACGTACATAGGAAAAAACAGGGCAAAAAAACGCATGCAGTGAGGAAAAATAAACACTCTAATGCTGTAAAAACAGGTACAAAGAAATCACCCCCTTGGCTCACATCTAAAGCTTCTCGCATTTTTATAATTTTGACAAAAAAACAAAAACTATTTTGTCCTGTACACAGCCCCGGGCCCGTATTATCCGTGTCTGGGGAAAATTGAGAAAGGGCCGGCCAAATAACATGAATAAAAGATGATGCCAACCCTCCCTCTTGCTTGGAAAACCTGCACTCATGCCTCAAAATGAGTCCGTAGCCTATTCAGCCAAACCCCTCAGAGGTGTCAAATTTCAGTTCCATAATTCCAAGCACGAATAACTTTTCAAAAAAAACCACGGGCCCTTTGACAAAAACCCGGGGACAAAAAAGGGTTTCATACAGAAAGCTGTGCTTTTTTTGTTTCCAATTGCCCCATCCGTATATTTTTATCGTATGACATCCCCCGCCCCGCACCTTTTCAGATAGACCTCGCCGCCCCGCACCTATTTTTTATTTTAACCTCCCGCCCCCACCTTCACCGGGCTTTATAAGGGGGCGCTGCGTGCTTGCAAACCACTGTGACCAACCTCCTAGAGTCACGTCAACCTTGAAAATGTCTGACGTAGTACAGAAAAACGTCGGTGGCGCCCAGGTTCTGCCCTGGTTCTCTTTTTTTTCGACGCGTTTCCCCCAAAGACCTTTTTTTATCATATATATATATTATTCTCTTATACATCTTAATCTATCTCTAAAAAGGTTAAAAATCTTTAGCTTGCGGGTTTCAATGTAGACGCGCCTGGGAAAACCGGGGGTTAGTCATCCAGGTGAAGACGTTTCCTAATAATTTTCTTCATGGATTAGTTAAAAAGTACACACTTGTAGCTTAAAGCGTTATTTTTTGTTTCAGGCTTCCCCTGTGATGACGCGCCGGGGTTAAACCCGGTGGAAGTCACCCAGGTGAACACTGTTTGCCAAATTCTTACTTCATGTTATTTTAAAAGGTACACCACTTGTAGTTAAAGCTTTTATATCTTTACTTGCAGCTTCACTGTGATGACGCGCCGGGGTTAAACCGGGGGGAAGTCTCCAGTAACACTTTTTTTCCCCTTTTATTTTACTTCATGTGATGTAAATAGGTAGACCATTGTAGCTAAAAGCTTTATATTTAGCTTGCGGGCTTCACTGGATACGCCCCTGGTTAACCATGGTAGTCACCAGGTAAGACTTTTTGCCTCATTATCACTTCATTGATAGAAAATAGGTAGCCCACTTGTACCTACTAGCGTTATACCTTTGCTTGCGGGTTAATGTGATGACGCGCCGGGGTTTGCTGGTGGTAGTCTTTTCCAGGTGAAGATGTTTGCCTCTAATTTCTTCATGGGATAAAAAATGGTAGACCATTGTACTTAAAGCGTTTATCTTTAGCTTGCAGCTTCCTGTGATGACCCCGGGGTTTAACCGGTGGTAGTCATCCAGGGGAAACTTTTTCCTCATAATCTTACTTCAGGGGAAAAGTAAAAAGGAAAACCCACTTTGTACTACAAGCGTTAACCCCTTAAGCTTGCGGCTTCACTGTGATGAGCGCCTGGTTAACTTGGTAGTCACCCCGGTGAAGACTTTTTTCCTCATTATTTTACTTCAGGGGGATAGTAAATAGGAAACCACGCTTTAGCTACAAGCGTTATTCTTTAGTTGCGGGCTTCACTTGTTTGACGCCCCTGGTTAACTGGTGTATCATCCAGTAAAGACTGTTTCCCTCATAATCTTACTTCATAGGAAAGTAAATAGGTAGACCACTTGTACTAAAAGCGTTAAAATCTTTAGCTTGCAGGCTTCACTGTGATAAACGCGCCGGGGTTTAAACCGGGGTGGTATCATCCAGGTGAAGACTTTTACCTCATAATTTTTTTTACTTCATGGGATAAAAATGGGAAAACCATTTGTAGCTCAAGCTTATATCATATTTCACAGGTTTTTTACTGTAGACGCGCCTGGGTTAACTGGGGTAGTCATCCAGGTAAAGACGTTCGCCTCATAATCTGCTTCATGGGATAGTAAATAGAACCACTGTAGCTACAAGCGTTATATCTTTAGCTTGCAGGCTTCACTGTGATGACGCGCCTGGGTTAACCGGTGGTAGTCATCCAGGTGAAGACTGTTTGCCCCATAATCTTCCCCAAGTAAATAAACACAACAAAATCTTACCAAGTCTTATTCACAAGGAAGCACAAAATTATAGCACCATCACCAACGCGCACAATATTTTCACCAGTAAGAATCAACAAAATAATAACACGCAACTACTTCACGCCACACTCCCCACTGCACTCCCCCAGGGCCCCCCCGCGGTCGCGGGGGCTGCGGGGCAGTAGTTACGCCACTGGTTTTAACTCTAACTAACTACCGTACACTATGAAATTACACTACAAGCACTAATACGAGCAGTATTGTTGGTAGCCGCACAACGTATTTACATATCCAGCCAACTACAAAGAAAAAAGTCGGCCATAGACTACATATAAAAGACGGCATACCCTAGTTTTTGGTTTAAATAAAACGACAAGCCTAAACAAACCTTTTTTGGTAGCCCCACGACGTAAAATTTCGTTGAATGAAATTTTTAATAGTGTCCTAAAAAACCCGTGCATTCAAACAATTTGTCATCGCACATTTCATGAATTTATCAATTGCTGTAGCACTAATTAAAAAAAAAGCAAAGTAAATACACCGTGTTTTATTGGCTATAATAAAAATAATATGCCATATGGAAAAGGTAAATTTTCTGCGGCGAAAAAGAAGTACTCACGATTAAACCTCACTATAAAATTTCCCACTCCAATTATTATAAAATGGATTTCATGTGGTCGCCATTAAAACATTCTGAAAAAATTTAACGTATTTAACGTCAACTCGATATGACCTCGCCGCCCCCGCCCTTTTTTTAGCCTCTACACGGGGTAAATCGCTCGAAATGACCAGTCAGTCTTTGTTCTTATCGCAGGGGGCGTGTCCGCTCTTTGTTTTGTTCTTTTTCGGCCTCCACAGTATTGGCCGTCTGTTTCTGCTGAATGTGTTTATTTAATGTTGTTGCCCTTTTAAAAGGGAAATTTTCTGTTCTTCCGGACTGATAGGTTTTTATTCACAGTATACATTACTTTGTCTTGCCCCCCCATTACCCCTTCTGTCTGAAGAGGTTGTGCAGTTTATTTTTGCCCTGTTAGATTCTGTTCATGCGAGATAAGAGCCTTCACCCTTGACAGACAACAAGGTGCCAGTTTTCTGTGTGGATTTTTTTTGATCAAGTTGTACATTTAAATTAAAAATTATTCGAATAGCTCTCAACTTTTTGTCCGTTCGTTTTTTATCTTTTTCCCCGTCACAGTCGTAGGGGAGTAGCTTACTTTCATGATTTGTTTCCCTGTTTCGTCGACGTGCAAAGTGAGGCTCGGCTTTTGGCCCTGGTGACGTTCTACATACAGCATGGGAAAATGTCACTGGTTTGATCGATTGGATGGGCCACGGTATCTATTTACAAGTATTTATTTTTTTAAAGTGAAATGCACCATGTTAATTTTGGGGCCCTAATAAAAGTAAAACCCCTGAAAATTTTGATATTTTCGACATTAAAAGTGTCCTTCAAAATAAGCCCCCCTCCCTATTTTGATTTTATACTTACAACCTTAATTACAAAAAAACCTAAAACCCCACATAACACACCCCCACATACCACAGCCCTTCAACCCGATTTGAAAAACGCCAATGAACTTGGGCGTGCAGCTTCGATATGCCCCTTCGCCGCCCCGCCCCTTTTTTAAACTCTTCCCTGCACGTACCCGCGGAGGGGCCTCCCCCTCGCAGTGGGCTGTTTTTTTTGTCCCCTAGGGACGGTGTTGTCCCCCGCTCTTGGGGGTTGTGGCCCTCATTGGGCTTCCGCAGTACATAGACTAGCTTCTATTGCTGCTGAATGTTTTTGTTTGTTCAAATCTTTGCTGTGTCCTCGTCTCATTCATCATTCTTTTTAAATTTTTTGTTCCCCTTCAGGAGGTTGTCTTTTTCTGTTCCAGACTAAGGTTTATTTCCTCTTTATTCTTTTCCCTGCTTGTCAGGTAAGCATTGGAAATCTAAATGTTGTCCCCCCATATGCTTTTGGCGGGTTTTCTGACCGCACGGGCCTGTCCACCCCTTTTCCCCCCGCGTCACCCCTTAAAGCCCCTCCCTTCGTCTCGATTAGCCAAGTTGCATAAATATGGGGACGAAAAGCTATCCAACCCCAATCAATCTGTCATTTTCCGTCCATACCCTGGGGATTGATTTTTCAGAAAGTGCATTTTCTTTAAAATTTTAGATAGAGCCATGACAAAAAAATGCAGGGTTTCCCTGTGTTGGGATTTTTGTTTTTTTTACATTAATTGGGGTTTGATTGATGTTTTTTTTTGCTTTCTTTTTTCCCTCTTTTTTGGGGCCTTTCCAAGCACATAGGGTTTTAGCGTTTTGATACTCCCTGTGACATTTTTTTTAAAAATAAACCACTGGTTTCCCCTCCCTACAAATTAAACGTCTTAAAAACCAAATTTTTAAATTTTCCCCCCCCCCCCCCTTTTTTTTTTTTTTTTTTTTTTTAACAATACCCCAGGTTTTAGCAAACATTTTTTAAGAAAAAACCCCCCTTTGGTAGCCCCTGTGCACAAGGGTTTTTTATTTAATTTTTGGTAGATTGAAAATACCCAAACCCATTTGACAGGGCCCTCCCAAAAATCAGTTTTAATGCGATATGTGCAGAGCAAAGCCCAGAGCTTTTAATTTTTTAAACGAATTTTTCCCAAACTTGATGACAGTTGGATTTTCCTTTTTAAACGCTCATGATTATAATGAAGGGTTTTTTAATTGTACTTATTGCTCTTTTTCTACTGCCAAGTTTTTTTTGAAATTGGGCAAGCTTTAAAAAATCTTTGCCCCGATCGCCCATGTGGCAACTTTTTTAATGGGTTTCAAATAGCAAGACGTTTTGGGCAGGCCCCAATTGTCATGTACTCTTAGTCATACATATTTTGGGTATTTTTAAAAAACTAAAATAACAGGGGTTTTTGATATATTTTTCCCTGCTGGGGGGCCAGGTCATTTTTGGAAATTGCGGAAACCAAAATTCGCTGATCACTGAAAAAAGCTGCTTGCCAGCGGGGAGTTATTAGCCCAACGTTTTTAAACGTGAAACCAAATCGATATGACCTTTTGGATATGATATGCTGAGTGTGTGTGGGTTTCGTTGGTTTTTTGTAGTTACGAAATTTTCCCTTTCAATGCAAAAGGTCCGGGGTTCGTTCCCCGCTCAGCCAAAGTTTTTTTACCTCTGTTTGATTTAAAATCCATCAATTTTTGTCTTAGGATTTTGTAAACGGTGACTTCGGACCCCATCCTAGCAACGAAACGAAGACATAATAAATTCAGAGTTTTTTTCTAAATTGGGGCCCTTGTTGATTCGGGGCGTTAAATTCCGCGCTTTTTTCGCACTGTCCATACCACGGGATTTTTTAAAATTTCCCAAAAAAAAAAATTTCGTTTTTGGGGTTGGGTTTATCGCTTCAATCTCGATTGGGGTGGGGCCCTACGGGTTTTGGCTTGGTTGCTTTGTTTTTAAAGCCCCCCACTAAAAATCATTATAAAACCTGGGGATACACATACACTGAAACCTTAAAATTTTTTTTTTTTTATTTAGGGCTTTCGATTTTAATTTCGTTCCCTCCAAAATGTTGTCTGCAAATAAACAATGCCTTGCAGGATTGAAAACAAACTGTTTAACTTTTTTTGGGCAGGGAAAAAAAGCTCGGAAAATAAATTCTATTTTCCCCTTTTTTCTCAAAATTTTCCCAAACCCCTCGCGTCTCTCATTTTTGCGAGGAGGAATTGATCACTGGGTTTTTGGGTTTTTTTGGGCCAAAAACATATATGACACAAAGCTTTTTTCCTTTACCCCCAGAAAAAATCCACCAATATGTGAAAATTGCAAATGAAAAATAACAGTGGAACATATTTTTTTTTTCCCAGTTAAAAATATGATATTGAACTTTGAAAACTACCGCTTCCCCTTTTTTGAAAAAATTTTTTGCAAAAAAATATCGAAAAACTGTCTGTTTTTTTTGTACTTGTTGCAAACAAACAAGCAAAATATAACTATTTTTTTCATTCCCAAGAAAGGGGCAGAACAAACTATTTTTGGGGGCGTAAATAACTTCATAGTTCACATGCCCTTTAAAAATAAATATCGGGCATAATTTTTTTAAGGGTTTTTAAAAAGATAATTTTAAAAAAATTGGGCCCAATACTGGGAAAGGGGACACATAGCTTTCCCCACTCAATCAACAAAAATCCACAATCAACGTTGCATTTTTGTGTATAGGTTCATTAAAATTTTTGTGACCAGAACTTGAAGTCTAAAAAGAGACGCCCGGGGATGCCCCTTTTATAATGAGGGTGCCATAGTCCCCGGGGAAAATTCCGATGTGGGTCCTTGACTATTTTTTTATCGGCCCCAGGTTTTGTTTTTTTTCCCGGGGTTTTTTTTTTCCTGGGGGTTTGGGGGATAGCTACAAATGAAACAGATAACTTGTTTTTTCTAGAGCCGTGTCAACGGATCAAACTAATGTTTAAAACCCTTTTCGTGGTTTTGGGCCCCTAGTAAGGGGGTTTCATCCCCAAAACTTATGGGAGGTCCCTTTGGGGCGGGTCGGGGAACTTTCTCCTTCCAAATTTTACTACCTCCCCGACGGCGACAATGACCAAAACGGACAGATGATGACACGACGACCACGACTTGGGGGAACCCCTGCCCTCCCCCTATGCTCGTGGCTGGTTCTGACCCCACAGGCCCTTTTCCCCCCCTTGTCCCCACGCTTTAAAACCCCCTTTCTTCCCTCCCCTGGAAAAATTTTACATGGTGGTAACTCACACCCTTTTAGGAAATTTTTTTATCTTGGGGGGCCCAAAAAATCTTGTGTTAAAGCGCCCCAAAACAACTAATCTAATACTAACAAAAATCGTGTCATATTTCCATTTAAGAAAGAAAAAGGTAAAGCCCAGGGCACCTTTTCGTGGGGGCTTTACCCCTTATTCTTTGGGCGTTTTCGGGGCTGGCACAGGTACGGCCAAAGTGAAGATCCGCCATGATCCAATATTTTTTCTGCTTTCCCAACCCCTCATGGGCTGCTACTGACTTTTCCCCCCAGTTCCCTTGTCTTTTGCTGTCAATATTATTTTCCCTCTTCGTCTCCTGAAACATTTTTCCCCCAATCTGTACTTTTTTAGATTTTTCTTTCCTTTTCTGGTAGGCGTACACCCGTGGTCCATAATCATCTGGGACAAGTTCCTTGTTCCCCCAAAAAATTTCCAAACCCCTTGGGTCACCACTTTTCACCTATTTCAATTTCATTGGGAACCCTTTAATGTTTTCCGGAAAAACTAACTCGCCTCCATGATATCGTCAGCCCGAGGGAAAAAATTTGAAACGTTTTCTGCAGCTGAGTTTATCTCTATAGGGGTTTTTTTTTATGGGTTTTGTTTTTCCGCCGCAGCTTTATTCCCATGGTGTAAAAATTTTTAGGGGGCGTGTTCTCCAAGTGGGATTTTGGTATCTCTGGTTTAAAAAAAAACATTTTTTGGGCTTGTCGACAGTAAACCTTTTTAAAGCCTATCGTTAAAAATTAAAATTTTGATTAGCCTGCGTGGTTGGCAAAGTAACCCCAGGCCTAGGGTTTGGGCCTGGGCCCTTTGCCCTAGTCACACATGAAGGGGTTAAAAAACCCGAATCTACGGCCCCTTTGGGCCCCCCTAGGTCAACTAAGCCCATCATAGACGGGCTCTTCAAATTAATAACGGCCCCAGAGTATTCCCCCTAGGCCCAAAGGGTTTATTTTGACTGCTGACTTTGGCCAAGGTCCCAGTCATTGGGCTACCTAGTAGGGGGCCCAGGCCCCCACCCCCGGGAAATAGGGGAGGGCCTACTTACCCAACCCCTGGCAAAATAACAGCATTTGATTACGTTTTTTTTAAAAAATTATGCCTTTGTTTTAAAAACCTTGTTAAACCCATTGCTACATTAGAAAGAAAAGTAATGTATTCTTAAACCCTTTTAAATTTTTTTAGTCCCCATCTATTGGGAAAATGAAATGAGTGAAAGAATCATAAAAACCTCGGTCTGGATCCACTGTGCGTGGATTAGGTTCCCAAAATGCCATCACTGTTTTTAGAATCCTGCCCGGTAGACGTGGCCCTTTAGAAACCACATTGGAAGCTTAGGGCCAATTTTTTTGTTTGGGACAATGATGGTTGCACAAATTTTTTATGTTGGTTAGGACAAAGGGAAAACCCGTTTCATTTTATACTGTAGTTATGGTAATAGCTGAATTGGCGGAAAGTAAATGTCTTTAGGTTTTGGACAGTTTGCCAATTTTTGTCCCCGAGCAATTTTCTATTGACATTTTGTCCCTTTAAACCCCAAATTTTAAAAAATTTTTTTGCTTGGACAAAAAGACTCAAATCAAAAGGTTTAAAAAAGCTAAAAAATATTCCCCAGATTGCGAGGCAAGCAAAATTTCCCCTGTGAAAGTACGACGTAAGGGCCCCCCCTGCGTTTCCCCAAATTACTAGAAAATGTCAGGCCCAAATGTCCCGGTCCAAACTTTCCAAACCACAATGTTCTGGGCCGCGGGGACAAATCATAACCCCTTCTTAACGGGAACCAAAAAATAGCCGAGGACGGATCTGATGTAAAAATAATACTAAATAAGAAAATCACTACATTTTCTAAGGCCAGGGCGCACTTATGTAATTAAAAAAACCTTTTTTTTACCCCGAAAGGGATCAGTCCCGAAAATTAAAAAATTGCTTGAAAAATTTTTTTAAATTCCTCACAAGATGTTGAAAATTTGGCACATTTTTGTGTTACCTCTTTCCCGATAGTCATACCATACCTGGGGGGTAAGCCTAACATTAAACATGACAAGACTAAGAGGACAGTTTTTTCTTCGTTTTCCCCACCCCCCCTATTTTAAAAATGATTTGGGGATAGGATCTGTCTATTTCAGGATGAAATGGTATAAGGGAATATAAAATTTTTTAGGGTTTTAAAAAAATGAAAAGCATTTTGTAGGTCCCTTTTTTATTCCAAAACGATCCCCCCGCTTTTAACTTGCGTGGGTGTTCCTTTGTACTTAGGGCAACCCCAAATTTTAAACCCTAGTATTGTAACTAAATCAAACCCCCTCCACACAACAAATAAAAACCCAAAAATGACAAAAACAAAATATTTAAATTAAATTTAAAACATTTACCTGATCTTCCTTCATAAAGGGTGGGTTTTAAAAGCGGGGGGCCACTCGGTATGAGACACAGAACTCTTATCTTTTGATTTTTTTAAATTTTTTTGAAAATAAAACAAGGAAAAAAATTTTAATGGATGGGCCCCCAGGGGCCAAGGTTCTAAAAAATTATAAGTAAAAAATTTTTATGATCAGCAAGTCTGAGTGGGCTTTAAAAGAGGACGTGTTTTTGTCCCAAAATGCAATTTTCCCGAACATTATGGCAAATTTTTATTTCCCTTTTCAACACAAAAATTTAAATAAATTACCAAATTCACAAAAAATTTCACAAATCACAAAATTTAAAATGCCCCTTTTTAAAAAAATGATATTTGGGTTTTTGGGGTTTCTACTTCTCCCAAACGTTTTTTTTGAAGAATTTCAAACAATTCTAGTCTTTTGTTAAAAATCAATGTTTTTTTGGGACCCAATATAGCCTATGCTTGGGTTTTCGTTTCTTATGGAAATTATGTCGTGAAAATAATATAAGTGCACTGTTCGTTACGTGATCACGCTTTCCAATGTAGTTGCCCCTAGTTAGGCCAAGAAGTAGACTCGTCTGTAGTCCACACGTACCCTGGATAGGCCTAAAGGTAGGCTCTGGTAGGCCTAGGCTAGTATTCAGGTGCCAACGGCTGCCCGACGTTCTGGCGAAGTAGGCCCTATGTAGGCCTAGTGGAATCAGATGACACAGTAGATTGTTGGCCTAGGCTAGGCCTCTCGTAGTTGGAAAACCCCAATTCCAGATCCAAAAGTAGGCTGCAAGTAGACCGAACACCCAGGTAGGTGCGTTCTTCCCGAAGACAAAGGAAAATCTCCAGCTCCTCCCTCACACAAACGTCCGCTAGCTGTCCCAAGATCGAAGTGAAGAAGTGTTTTTCCAAAGCTTGCGATCTCTGTTCTAGAAATATCCTTCCTGATCTCCTATTGGTTGAAAAATTTGCAAGTCACAATTTTACGGCGTATGTGATGACGTATGTTGTTGAGTTCGTTTGCACCCGCGGCGCGTGTGACCTTATGGAAAATTACCACGAAAATAATATTCCGCACATCAGAAATAATGTTTTTGTCCACAGAGTTGGCAATGCGCACCAAGCACAACCAACTGTTGCACTTAAATGTTTGGTTGGCGGTGTCATATCATCCGCATGGCGGTGCATTGGCGCGCAGTTTGAAATACAAATTCACGTAGAAGTTTGACAATATTAATTATACATTTTTAAAAGAAATCGTTAATGTTATTATTTAAAGGCAATTAATTATTCAAAACATTATACAATTTAAAAGGCGGGAACAAATTAATATTTAAATATCTTTGAAATTGTCTTATATCAGACCAAAAGGTTACAATATCCCCTCTGAAGGGCAGAAAAATTGAATATAGTGAAAATTTTGAATGTTCTTCACTAAGTTCTTAAATTTAAATTTTACATTATAGTTTTATAAGTATTATTTTTTTCACAAGCATGGTTATGTTTTGAATAAAATGAGAGTGTGGTTATTTACCATTGGTTGCAAATAATATTTAGTTTCAATCATAGTTTTTAAAAGAAAATTACAGTAATGAATACAGTTTTTATCAATGTTTGCATTGATTTTTTTTTATAGAAGTAAATATTGCAACAGTAGCAATGAAAATAATATTGAAACAATTGTTATTTAGGTACATGACACCACAAAGATACAGGAATATGACATGAAAAGAGAAAGGATGGTTGAGGAATACAAGTATCACAGCCATAACCAACACAACACAGTCTATTAACTGAACTAATTATGTCTGCTATCTCACCCCATCCCCTCGAGAAAAATTAAACAATTGAATAAACGTTATCAGTCAGCTACGTGCTGTCGCAAAAATTAAATTATCGATCAAGTTATTTATAGTCAAATATCTGAAATCAGGTCTAATCAGAATCCTTCCGTCTAACCGCGTGGTTTAACTGTGTATCTGTCCACAAAGTTATTCTCTCATTGAGATAAAATCAAAGTCAAAATTATTAATCAAGTTTTACAATTGTTAAATTGCACAATGGAAAATCTTTCCAATAATCAACAGAAAATTAAGTGTCACAAGTTATGATTGCGAACAAAATTATTCAGCATTGCTGTTGTTTAAACATAGGTAAAATAACAATACAAAAATCAGCTAATAGAAACAAAGTATAATATGATGATACGAAAATGAATATGTAGTAACTATAGTTACTGTCCGGTCTTACAATGGAAAACCCGCCCTCTCTCCGCCTTAAAACTAAGTCAAATTCAATTAGGTGTAGTATTCCGCTAGACTAGATTTAATTTTGTTCAACCAATTTAGTATGTTCACTACTCGCTGTACTAAGTTTTCATGTAACAAAAATTTCCGAAACCATCAAATACCTCGGTAAGAAGGTATTGACTCCTAATTCCAGTTGGGCGAGTTCTCAACTTGTTTTAATCAAATTATTGAACTATGTCCAATTTGCGGTTTACTAAATAAACCAAAGCTGTCCAAATGCAGCTTCTACACTTGCTGTGTATCACAGCCTCTCACTCCCTATATCTAATGCTAAACAGGCCCAACTGCACTAGTGAATACTACTTTATTAAAACAACAATACGATCAAAAAAAATTACATCGATTATTGTTTACATAACGTCAAAAACTAATGAAAAGTTATAAAAAATGTATTTACGCTCGCATACCTAATACAAGGTCCTGCAGCCAAGCAACGACGTTATCCCCACTCACTAATATTACACGATGACAACAAAACAAGTTAATTATGCACGATTACTAAAGGTTGATTAATTATAAGGTTGATTAAATATTGGTTCAGCCAATACGGTCTCCTCTCTTATTGATAAGTACATCTGTGAAAGTTATACCACTAATCCATGTCAGTGTAAGGTGTTTGTATTTAAATGTGAAAAGTTGTTATTGTTGTAACAAATAAGTCCGCCAAAAATTAAAATTGAAAAACATTTGAACTGTCCACAGTTCAATCCCCCATCCTCATCTAGTCTCTGTTCAGTATGATTTAAAATTATAAAATTTATTGTTTAGGCTCTATCCAATATCACCAAAAGTCAATTATTATTTTAAAAATTATTTATTAAAATTTACTAATCCAAAAATGTGTCAAAAATAAAATATGGTAATACACAAGGTTGCAAAAACAAGGTAACGTCAAGTTCAAGTTTAAATTCACTGTTCAAATATCTCAAATAAATTTTTAAAATTGTTCGGGTTCAAATTCCACAAAGGGTTTTTGGGGTTCAAATCCAGAAATATGTCAAGTATTATTTTATTATCGAGCTTATACTCGAACAAATTTTTTTTATTTATTTTAAACCCTATGTCAAATCCAGTTTGAATTTATTAAAAATAGTTTGTAAGTTAAACAACGTTCAGTTCAAAACTATTTCAAATTCAATCCACGTAGTAGTAGGTTTCCCGTCTGATTTTATAAAATTCCCAAATTATTTTTCAAAAACACAATAGTTCACATCCCAGTTCAAGTTCAGGTCACGTTCCATTTACAGTTCAACGTATAAATTCAAGTTAAGTTTCGTTTAAATTCAAAGTGAGGTTATGTTCCACAAAAATTGCAAAAAGTTTCCAAGCTAAGTTCAGAAGTTTTATTCATAAAATAGTTCAATGTCTCCACGTTGTCAAGTTATGTTTTATTCAATCAATTCAAGTTCAAAATTCACTATCTCTCAGTTCACTATCTCATCTCTCGCTATCATCTCTCACTGTCCTATCCCTCACATTGCTAACGTTAAACACTAGATTATTGTGACTCCCGAGTTAATAACTTCTATTATTTCCACTTCAACTTTATTTAATTCTAAGTTCGCATCACCTAGACCACCAAAAACTTCAACTTAACCAACATCGTTCCTAACGACCACTTAAAACACCCACATAAAATTCACAACTTAACGACCACATAAAACACCCACATAAAATTCAACTTAACCAACATCGCCACTTACGTCCCATAAAATTCAACTTAACCGTCACTTTCTGTTCTCTATCCATTCTGGTTTAAATTCAAAGTTATTATTTAAAATTCACAATTTTATTTTATGTAGCAGTCAAGTTTAGTTTATGTTTTGTTTAGGCTTTGTGTGCCCGAGTGTCGACACCTGGGTGTCCTAGCTACCTACCGGTCTACATTTTAATCATTTAATTTTAGAATTCTTCCCTTTTTCACTTTCATACTTTCTGATTTTTGCTGAAGGCTTATTTTTCCAACGCTCCCTTCTCTTGTATAGTTCAGTAAGTTTTTCAATTTTCCCAAACCATCTGTCATTGATTTTAATCTTATCTCTCTGTTTTACCATACCATCCTGACCAAAATATTTTAAGTTTAAGTTACGCTTGTTTTTATTTAAATTTTGTTTACGCATTAAGTAGGCCTCAATCCCCTCATCTCTCACTATCAATAACTCATTTCTCACTGGTTCGATTCTCACTCCATTATCGTCAACTACTAAATTATTTATGTATTCCGGTTCAAAATTTCTTTTATTTCCACTTCCACTTTGACTTTATTATTATTTTTAACACAAGTTTCACCTTCTCCACTTTCATTTTTAGGTTCTTCGTCTTCTCTCATATCAACGTCACTTCTACGTAGATTTACATTATCAACGTCACTTCCACTATCAACTTTAACTTTATTTATCACTTTATCACTTACGTTTCACTTACATCACTTACGTCACACACTAATTCACTTTATTAACTCGGTTTTCTCCCATTATCAACTTCATCACTAACTGTCATATTGTTAGCCCTATCTCGCCCTACACTTTCACTATCCGCATCACTTACACTAAGGTTTAACTCAACGACATCATTATTATTATTATTAATTAACCCGGAAACATCAACATCTCTAGCATTTTCCAATAACCCAACATTTTTACCATTTGTTTCATCTCTCTCTATGCCTACTTTATCTGCTTTCAATTTTGATTCACGTTCTATTTCTGCTCTACGTTCCTTTATTTCATTCAATTCATTCTTGATTAATATGAATAGCTTTTCTATTTGGTCAAACTCACTGTGTTGTTGGTATTGTTCACCTGTGATACCTGTGGCTGTAGAAGTATTTGAAGGCACTGGCACTGGTTCTAGGTTATGTGATTGTAGGTTATGGTCTGCCAGTGGACTTCCAGGGCAGGTTACTGGGTTCGAGTTCTCTTGCAACTCAGCAAGGGACACAGTGGTACATGTAACAATATTCAACATGGTATTAGTTTCACTCTCAAAATTATAACCTTCCTCCTCGTTGGCATCCATTATATAAAATTTTAATTTTCAAAACAAAATAAAATGGGGTCGTGAACAAGTAAGTAGCCACACGTTGGAAACGGCAATGTAACTAAAAACACCCTCTCAACACAACAAATAAAAACACAACAATGACAAAAACAAAATATTTAATTAATTAACACATTTACCTGATCTTCCTTCAGTCAGGCTGGGTTTTATGCTGGGCGCCACTCGGTTATAGAGACACGAGAACTCTTATCTTTTGATTTTTAAATTTAAATGAAGATAAAACAAGGAAATATTATAATGGATGTGCCAACAGGAGCCAAGGTTCTAAAATATTATAACTACAAATTTTTTATGATCAGCAAGTCTGAGTGACTTTAATGAGGACAGTGTTTAGTCCCAGATGCAATTTCAGAACATTATGGCAATTATTATGTCCCGCTTTCAACACAAAAATCAAGATAAATTACACAAATTACACAAAAATTACACAATGTCAAAATGCCTTTTAAAATAATGATATTGGTTATTGGTTACTACTTCTCAATACGTTTTTCTGAAGAATTTCAGCAATTCTAGTCTTTTGTTAAAAGTCAATGTTTTTGGTACCAATGATAGCCTATGCTTGGATTTTCGTTTTCTTATGCAAATTATGTCGTGAAAATAATATAAGTGCACTGTTACGTTACGTGATCACGCTTTCAATGTAGTTGCCCCTAGTTAGGCCAAGAAGTAGACTCGTCTGTAGGCCACACGTAGCCCTGGATAGGCCTAAAGGTAGGCTCTGGGTAGGCCTAGGCTAGTATTCAGGTGCCAACGGCTGCCCGACGTTCTGGCGAAGTAGGCCCTATGTAGGCCTAGTGGAATCAGATGACACCAGTAGATTGTTGGCCTAGGCTAGGCCTCTCGTAGTGGAAAACCCCAATTCCAAATCCAAAAGTAGGCTGCGAGTAGACCAAACACCCAGGTAGGTGCGTCCTTCCCGAAGACAAGGAAAATCTCCAGCTCCTCCCTCACACAAACGTCCGCTAGCTGTCCCAAGATCGAAGTGAAGAAGTGTTTTTTTCCAAAGCTTGCGATCTCTGTTCTAGAAATATCCTTCCCTGATCTCCTATTGGTTGAAAAATTTGCAAGTCACAATTTTACGGCGTATGTGATGACGTATGTTTGTTGAGTTCGTTTGCACCCGCGGCGCGTGTGACCTTATGGAAATTACCACGAAAATAATATTCCGCACATCAGAAATAATGTTTTTGTCCACAGAGTTGGCAATGCGCACCAAGCACAACCAACTGTTGCACTTAAATGTTTGGTTGGCGGTGTCATATCATCCGCATGGCGGTGCATTGGCGCGCAGTTTGAAATACAAATTCACGTAGAAGTTTGACAATATTAATTATACATTTTTAAAAGAAATCGTTAATGTTATTATTTAAAGGCAATTAATTATTCAAAACATTATACATTTAAAAGGCGGGAACAAATTAATATTTAAATATCTTTGAAATTGTCTTATATCAGACCAAAAGGTTACAGTATACTTAGCCATATTCTACCACAACGGAGTATCAGTATCTCGATTGTTTTTTTTTTCTTCTTTGAAGTACATATTTATCTCGTGTTACACAGTAATGCCATCGCTTTCGTCCTCCTGGCCAGAGATCGTGTCGAAACAGTCCCAAATGATGCTGATGCTGGTGCCACTGGGACACCCTCTTCGATGTTGACTTGAGAGTCGTCTTGAGAGAGAACAACGATATCTTGTGTTATCTGTGCTGTAACCAAAGCTTTCTCATGGGTTTTAATTAGTACATCCGTAAATCTCGGATCCAATGCCATCGCGAGCATGCACTCGCGTATGCCCTTCGGATTTGGAAATCTAGTTTTGAGGGCTTTCAGCAATTCCCTCCCAAACATTATTCCAGGAGTTGATTTGTGTGTTTGAACTAGTTTCGTTATAACATCTGTCGCCCTATGCAATATGGGGATAACCATGCTAATTGTAGGGTATGTCTCCGAGCACATCTGCACAGTTGCCTCGTATAGAGCCTTCAGGAATTGTACATAACCTGGAAAAATAGTATAGCTTTTGTTTCTATATTGATGGTTTAGTTAAATGTTCATGCGTGTTTATTACAAAATATGTCTGGACTGTGGGCAATATGCCTATATGATGCTAGCTTCCATTCTGCAAAGGTGGAGCTATCTTGTTTGCTTGAAGTGTATAGTCCAACTCGCAACCTTATCGTGGTTTGGCCTGTGAGTAGGGGAGCAGATTGTTCCCGAAACCAGGGCGAGCTCTGCGTCGTCGTCGGGGAACTTTCCCCTTCCCTTTGACTATACCTCCCCGACGGCGACGACAATGACAACACGGACGGATTATGACACAGACGAAGACGACCACGACGTGGGGGTATCCCTGCCCTCCCCATGCATTGTGGCAGGTTGTGACCAGCACAGGCCTGTCCACCCCGCCCGCGTCTCCCCTTACGCTCCTCCCCTTGGAAAAAAGAATGTATGGTTCCTCTTAAGCCTAATAAACAAATATCTTGGAGCCACGAATAACCTTTGATGTTAAAGCGCCCTAAAACTTACTTAATAATATCTAATAATAATGATCTATCTGTTTGCCTATGCAATGTGTGCCCGCTCCAACATCTCTGCAATTATTGTTCGGGTCAGGGTACATTGTGACGGAACTTGATATTCTGGTACTGCCTCATGCATAAGCTGCCTGAACTCAGGACATTCAACAACGAGTAGGGCTGGTACGTACGGCAAACACAATTTGCACACTTTTCATTCATCGTGTTGGTTGTAAGTGAGCCGGGCCAAGCTTTGACATGATTTGACGAAGGGTCATTTTTAGTTGTCCGTTTGCAGATCGAACTTTCTTTTCTACTTTTTCAGACCGACCTTTTTCATATTCTGCGTACTTTAAAGGGTGTGATTTTTTAAATGTCGAGCCAATGTAGACTTGATAGATGACGGCGTCTTGAGATAGGCCTACTTGAAAAATAATTGCAGTTTGGCGTTCTTTTGACCGCTGAAAATGTTTCCAAATCACAGCCATAGTATGCAAGTCCCTATGCTATCATATTCTATCTATTGGAATGAGATGCAAACTAGATCTAGTAATGGCCATCACTGTGGCCACTGCTGTCCTGCAAAATATAGCTAGTGACATGAATTGAAGATGAACCACCTCAATACCCTGAAATCAATGTTCACTTCGAGGAAGAGGATGAAATGCCCATTGTCCCAGATTTGAATGAAGGTGTTTGAAATGACCGTGTACGACAAGCATTAATACACGGCTACTTTGCAAGGTAATCATTAGTTTTCTATTTGCACAGGTTACAAGCCATTTTGACACGTTGGTATTTTACCGGCAATAGTCAATTATGCATGAAGAGTTATAACGAAGGAAACAAAAAATAATAATGCATTTATAGTTCTGTATTTAATGTTCATTAACATTTCTAAATGTCTAAAAAATAACATTTAAAAGTTTACACCTAGCCTGTATTGAAGGCATAGGCTTACCATGTCTTCCTAAAGAATTTGTTTTTATTTCTAGGTTGGAATGTCTTTGTCCTCGTAGCCTATCACACGAAAGTAAAAGAACATAAAATACTAGGCCTACATGGATGTTTGTTCAACTCAAGACAAGTGATAAAAATTTTTGGAGGAATTATAACATTTTTACACTTGTGGCAAAATGAAGATAAAATAATGTGTTACTAATATTAATGGATAATAATACATATACTAATCATTAATGCATACAAATTAAAAAATAATACGCGTGCAATTGAATATTGTCTCTCACAGTCTATGTACACATCACTTTTTCTTTCTGTACGTGTTTCTGCCAGCACATCTCTTAAGTTAAATAGCATTCGTTTTTTTATTGACAAAGACAATTTAATGGATTTCATCTTCAAAGCATGCAGGCATCCTCTCTGGCCTTGTGGTCCGCATACTCGGCTCGTAGCAGTTTCTTCCTGATACCAGTCAGCCGTGTTTTGCTGGTCGCCATTTGATGGAGCTTTGGTTGCCGTAGCCGCTCTACCCAGTTTTGATGCAAAATACTGCTTTTTATTTCCGTTATTTACGGTTGGGGTAACATGTTCTGGTTGAGCTGCTGAAATAAAATTATCTATTGCACGCAAGTAAATAATATGTACAGTACAGTGAGAGAAGAGGGGAGATGGGGACATACTATTATCATGACCATGGACCAATGACAATGAATTAGTTGATTTAGGCCTACCAAAAGTATAGGCAAAATTTAAACAACACATATTTCACTCGGTTACGGTATCTAGACTTTAAGAAAGTATGTTTGTGTGATGTGGATTTTTTAAGTTTGTAGATTAAACGTTATTTCTTTTTTAATTAGGCCTATACACAAACTATTGGAAGTATTGTAGATTGATTTGCAAATGAAAGCGTAACTTTTGAATGCACACCAAAAATTGACTTCGACATTTCCAGGTGTTCAGGAACTGCAATCTTAGAAACTTTAAATTGACCCCAAGCTAAAATACAATTAGGTCGTCGTCGGGGAATTTTCCCCTTCCCTTTGACTACCTCCCCGACGGCGACGACAATGACAACACGGATGGATGATGACACGACGGAGACGACCACGACGTGGGGGAACCCCTGCCCTCCCCATACGCTTGTGGCTGGGTTTTGGCCAGCATAGGGCTGTCCACCCATTGTCCCCCCGCGTCATCCTTACGACCCTCCCTTTGTCTCGATTAGCCAAT
>JAMZAV010004947.1:0-47582 GCA_024449915.1 Sweltsa coloradensis
TCAGAGCTAAACAATCACGTCAATCTGCATAGAAATCAGCGGAGCTATCTAGTTACAGAGTCAGGAGAGGAATCAAAAATCAATCTCTATGATAATGTGATTCGTCCACTTTTCCCAGGAGAGGGAGAGAGAGAGAGAGAGAGAGAGAGGGGGAGAGAGAGAAAGAGAGAGAGAGAGAGAGAGAGAGAGAGAGAGATAGAGAGAGAGAGAGAGAGAGAGAGAGAGAGAGAGAGAGAGGAGAGAGAGAGAGAGAGAGAGAGAGAGAGAGAGAGAGAGATAGATAGATAGATAAAGGTCTTTATTTTAAGGCGGGATTAAGGCTAGTGAAGCCTTATCTTCCATCCAACCTAATACTACTACTAATAATAATACAAATGATAATGAAGGCCTAATGAAAATTATAGATAATTTGAACACAAAGTAATTGGCCTGATGAAAATTACACATAATTAACTGAAAACATAAACATTTGAAATTATGATAAACAATAAACACAATTTAGCTATCATTTCATTCTCCGCATTCATCCATCGCTTTCATACAGTTTCATTACAGTAACAAAGAAGGCGTCCTCGTAAAGTTAATAGAGTAACACAGGTAACCGAGCAAATTAATATGTAATTTATTTTCATTATTTGGGTTGTTTGGGTGTTTTGATATTACTTATTGTTTGTACAGTTAAGAATTTGAATAATAGGAAGTAGTGGCCACTTTTAAAAGCATAGAAGTTATTTATATATTTGTCTCTGATTTCAGACGGAAGAGCATTCCAAGTTCGAATAGCGTGGATTTTGAATGAGTGGGGCAAGGAGATTAGTTCTGTGTATGGGAAATGAGAGTTGTGTACCGGATCTAGACCTGGTATTAAACTGAGAGGGGAGAGAGAGAGAGAGAGGGAGAAGAGAGAAGAGGGAGAGGGAGAGAGAGAGAGGAGAGAAGAGAGAGAGAGAGAGAGATGAGAGAGAGAGAGAGAGAGAGAAGAGAAAAGAGAAAAAGGAGAAGAGAGAGAGAGAAAGAGAGAGAGAGAGAGCGTTCTAGCACGAAGAGGATGATTTATTTATGTCAATTCATATAAGCAGTGTGTTTACTATTCCCAGTTACAAGAACTGGTATTGTCGGTGATTTAACATAAGCTTATTGGTAGCTGTGTTAAGGTTCACCAGCCTCTCACATATTTACTAGGAAAACGCTAAAGTCCCGTCGCGTTGTTGAGCGAGCACCGGTACGTGCAACATGACCCGAGTACGACATTCCCATAATGTTACATACCAACTAGGAAAACGCTCAGTTGGACGCGTTGTTGAGCGAGCACCGGTACGTGCAACATGACCCGAGTACGACATTCCCATAAGGCCCACCACACAGTGTAGGCCTAACTGGATATTGACATTGTACACTTTATACTATTTCAACATCTTAATTTGTACTAATTCACGTCATGCCTTCTAAAGTGTATCTTTGTATCTTCACTGCCTCCTACATTTTTAACTTCATTTTTCGAATTATGATTTCCAATAAGTCTTAAAGGTCATGACCGATTTAGCTGAAAATTTGGACAATAGGAGAGAATGTTATACTTATTGACCCTGCAAAATTTCATAACGATCGGAACATTTTTATTTTATTTTTTTATTTTTTATAACAAACAATCGGATTTTGTTCAAAAACTATACAGCAACCCGCCTAGGTGGTATGTACATGTGTTGCAAAATTTCAGGTCGATCAGAGAAACGGTGCGACCTGTATCGAAGCAGTAACAGAAAAAAACAAAAACAAGAACAAAAAAAAACCCAGACATTCGAGCCGTAAGAGTCAAGTGGAGACGCTCGCTACGCTCGCTCAATGACCAAATCCTTGAAATTCACGTGGTGAAAATATCGGCGTATTATTATTTCTCGTGCGAGATTTCTGCTGAAACGACCTATAGCTCCAAAATGTTCTACTTTTACAATTTCATTAGTCATGATGAACCCAATAGGTTTTCTAATACTCCTGCCTTGTAAGAATAAATGAAATACAATTTTATACTTACGCAGGTAAATACAATGCATATATACGATCAGTCATTCAGGTGAACGAATACAATCTCTGGGAGGGAACAGAGGGAAGGACGTGTAGAAGCAAGATGAGGAGGAGAAGTATGGACAGGTGAAGATGGATGACCGCTAAGAAAGCAAACAGAGCAGCAGATAAAGAAGAAATATGTTGATAGATGGCGGGCGAGGCAGCGCATTAGAATACGTGTGAAGGCGAGGGAAATATTATTCAGAGTATTCCAGGAACTCAGTTCGAAAGTTCGGGTCCAGGTTGCTTTCAGTTTGAGGAACTTACTAAGGTTTCTAGCTCGCATTGTGCATACATGTAGGTGGGTGGACGCCGGTTCGAATCCCGCATAAGGCATGGTTTTCAAGTTGTCCTTCCAAATCTATTACCACTCATTGTCTTTAATAACATTATCGCATTAAAAATGATGTAAATCTACATTAAATCAAATCAATAATAAATTCATGGAACTTTTTTACAGGTTAGATTTATAAACCGTATAATTTATTCTACGTGATTTATAATCATAATTACTTTTAAATACTACAACTACAAGTGTTGCACAATGGAAATTAATGCTCTACATGATGTATAATTATAAAGGTTATAAAATAGGATGTTGGCACTGTATACCCTATACACCCCACGTTAAACATAGCTGTGTTTTGTTAATTACATACACTTTGGAGAATCATACTCTAGATTAACTTATATTGCTTCCCGTAATCAAATGCCATTAATTAAGATGAAAATGAGAAATCCTATAAACTTTATTTTAATTAAGATGGACCAAAATAGATACCAAAATCGCAATTTGTCATTGGTTATTTTTTAATTAACGTGATTGCATGTAACCAATCACGACGTGAGAAACTAGGGCGCTTCAACCGGTTAGGTCATATATTGCACCGCCAGTGATATATTGTTTTTAAATGTGTATATAAGTTATAGCGAAACAAAAATGATTTACTATTTGAATGGAAATAAATAAATAAATAAAGGAAATCTGTTTGATGTGAATCATTTTGTTAAGTATATTACATTGAATAAGAAATTAATAAAGTCTGTCGCCTGTTATCATTTGATAGAAGTTTTTCATATGATCGAGAGAGATCAAATTACGTGTGCTACTTGTACATTCTGCTAAACATACAACCTTTTCTCTGGTTAAGAGATATCCGTGAGTTAGACGTGTGTGTATCCGAATCACAAAACATCTAGGATATATTTATGTTCAAGTATATTATGATGACAGTTTTCATCACATTATATTTATTTCTGAAAACGTGAATGAAAACTTATAACCAAGACTATTTCTTTCATACAAACGAATTTTCGGATGAATTTCCCTCACCCATCATCAGGTTGATGAGGCAATGTCAATGCAGATGATGGGTGTAGAGGGTTCACCCGAAAATCCGTTTTTATTTTAAGAAGTTTCCTTTGTTATAAGTTTTTTACCTGTTAATATTGTTCTGGACCAACAATTGCTCTGTTTATACTTTATAGAATGATTACTCTTATATAAAACCCGTCCTCTGGTTTAGCTTGCGATTGTCTCCCGCCCAGAATTCCAACTCTAATTGCCCTGATATCGACTATCTGTCACAGAGGGACCAATACAACAGGAGAGAGAGAGAGAGAGAGAGAGAGAGAGAGAGAGAGAGAGAGAGAGAGAGAGAGAGAGGCCACTCTGTCAGCCGAGCAAGGGATTAGCTCAGCTAGATGAGCGGAACCGGAAAACAAATCAAATCACAACTTCCTGTTTGGATTTATCAAAGTCGTTGTCACAATAAAAATATCGTATTTAAAGTCGACCCACTCAGTCACATGTCTGATTTCAGTAGACGACATTAAATTTAAAGCAGACCAAGCCAACCCTGTAGGCACCGACACCATCGACGAGCGAACAATGACCAACTAGAGACCGGCAAAAGTAGGAAACACCGATCAATCAAGTTGGACACGACTTCAACCGCGGACAGCGCCAGAATCAACACAGCTGATTCGGAACAACCTTAGAATGTATTATGTGATTCGTTGCTAGGACGGCTCCAAAGTCACCGTTTATTGGATGAGCGTAGCGAGCGAAGCGAAGATTCCATTTCACTACACTGGAGAAAAAAATCCGGAATGTTTTTTTTTCTGTATTATTGTGTGTCTGTTAGCACGATTCCGGCTAAACCGATACTCCAATTGCGATGAAATTTTATGGAGGCCTTCGAAATCTCTGAACCAAGAGCTGCCACGTTTTTGAGCGCAATCGAAAAATTATTTCTCATTAAAATCGCAATTTTACGATTTTTTACGATTTTTAAAAAATTTCTTCAGTTTATAACACCTACATGCTTTATCCGATTTTAATGATTTTTTCACAGAACCTTAATTTTATGAATTAAGGTATTCGTGTGAAATTTGAGCGCAATCGAATAATTATTTCTTAAGAAAATTTCAATATTACGATTTTTTCCTTTTTTAAAATTTTGATTAATTAAAAAAAAATTAAATTTAAGTTAATTTTTAATTTAATTTAATTTAATTTAAAAAAATCTTCAACTAAGTAATGATTTTTTCACAGAACAACAGAAAATCCGCATAACACATGGCAGCTCAATGCACCAATTACGCTCATCCAACAACGCGGCGGGACTTAAGCGTTTTCCTAGTAAATTTCTAAGACAAGAACTAATGGACTTAAGTCCAAATCAGAAGTTAAAAAACTTCTGCCTAGCGGGAATCGAACCCTGGACCTTCTGCATTGGAAGCAGAGACGCTAACCACAAGACCGACATTAATTATTATTTTTTAAAGTGATGCCAGTGAATGAAAATGTATTTGAAATGTCGTGACTTGTCGTGAACACACACTTGTGTTGTATATATTATTAATTAAGGCTGTTAGATTAATGTGTTGCCGACTTGTATCATTTTTATGTATTTTGAATATACCATGTATATACCATGATGTAATACCATGATGTACCATGTATTTACTATGAAAAAAGCAAATTGTGCTCTTGAATAAATAACACTACTACCAACGAGCCACATACAAAATAGCGAAATATCGTTCAGTGTGTTTCAAACTGTGAGATATTGCTAGGTTATTAAGTGGCTTAGCTAATGTTTGCTTCAATTTATTATACAATCCTGGATTTAGGTGGTTTAGTATTAATAGGTTTGAACGTAGAGTCACTTTGTTTAAATTAATGCTTGTGACCTATATCAATAAATCTAGTTTTATTGCATTTTATAAAGCTGGTTTAATATAGAGCACAATGTAATTCAAACATTTCTAAACATGATTGTGAACGACTGTACTTTCGAAATCACCCTCATATTAGCAAGGGAACGCCACGATTCTGTCCGGAGATTCGCGTTCGTACGTTTTAAACTACGTCAGTATAATCAAGATCATTTTCTTCTGAATTCTGAGAAAGATGATGTTTATCCTTGTAATACATTTGATTTTCAAATTATAATCAAAATAAATTTACACTTTTTAAAATTAATATCGAGCAAATTTTTTTTTTTTTTTTTTACTTATTAAAAATAACTTTTGTGACATAAATGGAGAAAGGGTTATCGAGAGATATGTATTTATAGTATTATGTAGTAAAGTGAAAACAGAACAAGAATAGTTGATTTTCATGCACGTGATTGCAGTCAGAGACTGAGTTCCGCTATCAAGCCTCTTAAAGGGGCTAAAACCCCCAAAAATTAGTTTTTACCACGTGATCTATAGCACAATACTACACTTACATGACAGTTTAAAAAATTATATCTTGTAACTGACATTTAACACGAATTTTTTTAATTTTTTTGATCCAGAAATTGGCGAAAATTGGTGTTTTGGAAAATTTCCTAAATCGGCTTTAACCTGCTTCTTTTTTGGTCCACATAGATACTAGAGCATAGTTCCAATCTAAAATGCCCCTTTATAACATCGTGTCTTGAAACTGTGCCCAAATATACCCTCAAACACGCAAAAATATGCATTCCAAAATCACACCCCACCTTGGTAATCAGCATATTTTGACCGAACTACTTGCCCAAATTACAAAACAAAAAAAGATAATTTACAGAAAAGGCTGTCGAGTACGTCAATAATGGCCATATTTTTTTTTGGATCAAATCCTCCAAGGTCACGGGGCATAAAGATCGTCCCCATGTTATTTCTTATGGGAGATTTTTGCCAATGGGACCTACCTTTAAAATGTCATGTTTGACAATTTTTTGGGAGGTCATGGTGGCCCCAAGAATTACTATAGTTAGCCTGAATGAAATATAGTTTTGGAGTTTAGCGGTTAAATACCCCTTTAAAGGTAGGCTGACCCTACGAGAACAGTTTTGTGACATTTTCCAGATTCAGTTCGGATCTTGTAATGACTTGATCCGCTCGCGCAGATGGTGCACTAATGTATTTTACCTGTTCCATGACGGGGCATAGTCGGCCAGAAAAAAGAGAAAAATCTGTACACTTGGAAAAAATACCCGAATTTGACCAAAATGGAGTAAAAGATGGAGATTTCACGATTATTTCAATACGCCAACTGGATGTCATTTTGATTCTTATATGATAACGATGTTCTAAACAGTTTACCCGGAAAACCAAGAAACCTGAGCGCTTAAACTCGTCTCCGCGCCAGCCTCAGCGATCCCTCTTAACAAACTGATGCCACCTCCAAAAAGATCGAAATAAAGCGAATAATTATATTTTGTATATGTTTTGATCAATGATATTTAACATCTATAGTTGGCTAGAACCCCAGTCTCAAATACGTCCGCAATGGCGCGAGCGTAGCGAATTGAAGCGTCAATCTGACCTATTCAAGATGGAGAATCGGCGTTTCAATTTATACTTTACATTCTGTTTTAAATGCGATTAAGTATTTTTCTAGATTGTTTGATATGGTTTTAGCTTGTTCAGCATGGAAATGTACACACAGAAACAATAAGAAGTTATTGCTTAAGCCGGAATTTCGTAATCATTTGGTGTTAATGGCTAATATGCTCACCTGTCAACCAGACAGCAACTTTGAAAAATAATTGGGCTACAAATCGCTACAACCTACTTTAACATGCAATCTGACCTATTCAAGATGGCTTCTAATTGACATGTTAATAGACCAATGACTGGGGATGTAGCTCACTATAGATGTTAAATAACATTGGTTTTGATATTCACTCCATCCAGTGAGTATAATCTCGTATGTGCCATCAACACTCACATTCTCTCCAAACCAGACCATGCATTTCAAATATAAAATGATGTACGTTTGATTCTTTATTTCGTTTTTCATATTGAAATAAACAAAATTAAAAATATATTCCATACTATGAATGTAAAATAAAATTCATGCATGAACGCATGGCCACCTGATATTTCTTGAGCCATTATAATGATGAACGATTTCAAAAGCTTTTTTAATCTTCCTAATGCAAAAAAATATGACCCACATTCTGGTCTTTTATGATAAACCCCATTGTTCATCTCTATATGTGACGAGAATAGCGACGAAGCTTTCTACTCTGAATCAATATTTAATTCCATTCGTGTCTAGACGGACACTAGCATATAACTAGATTTAATACTACACAGACCACATGCACGGTGACGAATGCAAATAGACATGTCAATAGAAATTCTAATTATAAAATATTTTAATAGACTAAATTAGTGTCATGGCCTCACCAGCGAAACGCAAAGCAATAGGATATAATAGAATTGGGAGACGTTATTAATTAAATTAATAAATACAATAAATAAAACCTCAAATTTTAAACTTTGGCCCTAAAAATTGTTTCGTTCCACTTGTAAACCAATAGAAACCACGATTTTCTTGTGCTGTTTTTTTTTCTTTGACAGATTACTATCCATAGGGCTTCCTCGCGTCAATAGACCAATTTTTTTCATTTAGTCGCGCATGAGGTTTAGTGCGTCCTCAAAGTCCATACTTATTGTAATTATTTGTAGATAGCTATTCTGCCAAAAGGGTCAAATAATTTAGGTACGAGGATTGATGTCACTTCAATGAAAATGCACGAAACAAATCTTGAGCGCTGGACAAATATTATAGGCGTAGTTCGTTAAGTACGAACGCACATTTTCAGCTCGAATAGTAATAAATTCTAATGCAAATTTGATTGAGAAATAAGAACTTCATCCAGTCGACACAATGCTGTAAAACTGTTGACAATCATGTATTTCTCCTGATGAGTATAACAGTATTTCAACACGGGAAGAAGATTGGACTAAACCCATGTTCCCTTGGTTTTGATTAGTTAGTTTGACCTATTTTAAATGACTGAAAACGACGCGAAACACAAATAATTGTATAAAATAGACATGAAATTAATTTATATCCCTATTATCTCGGATAGAATGTGAATTAATTGTTTTGTTGTGAAATGCGTCTATAGTTGGCGGAGGACGGCGCAATGGTAGCCAACAGTTTGATGAGTACAAGGTTATAGGGCGGGAGTGTTAGCTAGCAGCTGCATTTAGACGTAGAGGCTGTGTGTCACATTCCTTGGCTAGCAGACAGACAGACAGACAGACAGACAGACAGACAGACAGACAGACAGACAGACAGACAGACAGACAGACAGACAGACAGACAGACAGACAGACAGACAGACAGACAGACAGACAGAGAATGAGTGCGTAGTTTGTGCACCCATGGAGTTAGTAAATATAGAGTGGCGTGCGGCCTATTCACTTCATGAACAATGCAATGAGCTAGGAACAAACAAGAGCTTTGGCAAACAATTAGCGCGCTGTAGATTCCTATGCGTCCCCTGACACACATGCAGGCGACACTGCCTGGCTGGCGCGTGCAGCACTATACACACGCAGGAACACACACACTCAGTCAGGCTCAGTCAACTCACTCAGTCAGACTAAGTATGAAACTGACATCTCTATAGTCGTATATTTAATTGGTGATCATACAGAAATGATCCACGAAAATTGTCAATTTCAGAAATAAGCAAAATCCGAAATAAATAATTTCGCAAGTCAATATAAAAGTGTACTTGTACCACTGTGATATTTACTTCTGCTTTCGTGTTATTTCAAATACCTAGGGCGCCAGTCGGCCGAGCGCACAGGAATTTGCTCTATATCTGATGAACCAAAATACATTTTCATCTTGAAGTAAAATAGCAATTACAATATATTTCACGCACAAAATGTTGTCACACAAAATGTTGTCCTCCTTTGTTAATCAGTTTTTATGACTGAATAGGATGGACGTTAAATAAATAAATAAATAATAATAATAAAAATAATAATAATAATAATAATAATAATAATAATAATAATAATAATAATAATAATAATAATAATAATAATAATTGGATGAGCGAAGCGAAGACTTCAATTTCACCGACCCCCCAAAAAATTTAGCTCGGGTGTTTTTTTTTTTTTTTTTTTTTTTTTTTCGTTTTTCTGTCTGTTTGTTCGCTCTCTACCGGGCAAACGGCATATGCGATCTTGATGAAAATTTGACACGACCTTCGTTTTCTCTGAACTTAGACTTGCCACGTTTTTGGGTACAATCGAAGAAATATTTCTCATGAATATCGTACTTTTTCGATTTTTTTCGATTTTTAGTGCGATATTTTCGTGCCATTTGGGCCAATTCTGATCAAACGGGTGGGGCTACAACGTTCATATTTCACATGGACATTAAGGTAATGGTGATGTATTGCTTTCTGAAAGAAAAAGTTGAAAAAGTTAGCCAGAATCGAGAGAAATAAAGCTTTTAATATACGTTTTTTGACTTTTTGTGCGATATTTTCGTGCCATTTCGGCCAATTCTGACCAAACGGGTGGGGCTACAACGTTCATATTATACATGGACGTTAAGGTTATGGTGATGAAGTACCTTTTGAAAGAAAAAGTGGAAAAATTTAGCCAGAATCCATAGAAATAAAGCTTTTAATACAAGTTTTTTACGGTAAATAATACCAATTGACAAGAAACAAAAGAAACTTGACAACATTCACCTACAATGCGTAGGCAGCAAAACAAAGCACTTGCAAAAGTAAAGATATCCCACGCAAACTAAAACCTATAAAAAGCTCATCCATCAACGCGGCGGGACTTTAGCGTTTTCCTAGTAATAAATAAAATAAAAGTTAACAACATATTACACAGAAGATTTTTCATTAGAATCCCAAGACAAACTTTCGTCTTCAATCTCTGATTCGTTCAGTGTTTTAATGAAAGTTATTTGATTAAAAGTTTTACTTCTCTCGTCCGAATGAAAACAACGACGACGTGAGAAACTAGGGCGCTTCAACCGGGTATAGGTCATATTGCGCCGCCTGTGATGTTGTAAGTTAACGAAATGAGGTTATGGTGTGTGTGATTGATGTTTATATTGTTTTCAATTGTTTCCATGATATTATGTGAATCATTTGTACATAGAAGAAATTAAGGATTATTCATTCCCTCTCTACCAAAAGGTGTTATATATGTACTAGGTATCGATCGAGTGAATAAAATTTAAACTTGGAACTTGAAACTTAATTGTATATTATAAAAGAAAAGAAAATGATGGTGATATGATAGTAAAAGCAAAACCAAAATTATTTATTTGAATGGAAATAAATAAAACTATATTAAAATATTATGTGACTTTTTCTCTAGGGAAATACTTAGAACCGTACCTAACCTAAAAGCCTAGCAGAAAACTTTTAAAATTACAAAAATTTATTATTTTGGGCTTGATCCAACTCACAGTGAAAATATTAAAAGCTTCCAAATAAATTTCTGTTATACCTAGACCAATTTTTAGTATGATTTAATATTAACGATATTTTAATGGCATGTTGAATCAAGTTATTTTCTGATAGTTGAAAAGTCGTTAAATGTATCCTATCCTAGGTTTAATGATAATGGTGATGAATAAGACATGATGGTGTTGATTCAAAATAAAATGGGGATGAACAATAAAGTTTTCATTATTAATTTATTTGGATTAAGGTCTTGTCAACCGTAAGGTCATAATTCGCCACTCTAGCCTAGGGGATGGGGAGGAGGGGCCCATGCTGGTCAGAATCAGCCACGGGTAGGGGGAGGAAGGGGGTTTCTCACGTTGCGGTCGTCATCGTCTTTGTCGTCGTTCGGGTTGTCATTGTCATCGTCGTCGTCGTCGTCGGGGAGGTTTTCAAGGAAAAGGGAAGGTGTCCTCGACGACGATGGCCAGAGCTCGCCTCTAATTTCGGGGAGAAATAATATGCTTCCCTTCTTAATAGCTGTGGACTGTTTCTCTTAAATCGCCTTGTACGATAAGCAGAGCCTTGCTCAGGGCCAATTCTACCCCGGGCCTAGAATGATGAATAATGTGAAGAATCGGTTGACTTTGAGCAGAAATAACTTCTCACTTAATGTATGTTATCATAAATTATCCACATAAAGAGTTTCATGGGAAAGAGATGCAATGAATATTCCAACAGTTAGTAAATATTTGAAAGGTAAAATACACCAGGTGGAATGTAAATTATTAATAAAAATGTCTCAAGATACGGATCCAAATTTCTGGAATTCGTTGGCAGAAAAGACATTTTGTAAATAATTGAATGCTGAAGACTTTCGTTTGTATTCCCAGGTATTTTTAGTTGGAAGGCAGACTGTAAAGGTGCACTTAGAAAGTAAGTGCTACAGGGTGCACTTAGCAAATATCAAGCGCCTTAAGGGGTTCTTACTACAGCAAGTGCTTGGTGTACTTTGCAAGGCGTACATAGGATACTTAGCACTCGTACCGATATTTTGAAAGTCAAAGGAAAATGCATGAAAGTTCAAGTTGAATAAAAGAGGAACTTGAATAAAAGAGAAGAAAAAACCTTTTTTTAAATGGTCCAAAAGCTCCATTTTGCTCCATTTTGCTCATGCTATTTTTGAGCTTTGATTTTTTCAACACACCTTTGTCTTCAGACTGAGTATAATAGAGAAAACAATCTGAATTAATGTTCGATGTGCGATTGTTTTTGTCACATGGCACATATAAGAGTTTTAAACCAGTGGACGAAAAAAATCGTACATCAAACATTATTTCATAAAATTATTTTCCCTTCTAGTCAGTACGGAGACAAAGGTGGGTTGCAACAATAAAAAAATTATAGCTGTAAATTAAGTATTGCAACTAGAACTTACATTTACTTATTGACCCAAAATTTGCGTATAATGACCAAAATAAAGCTTTTATTATTTAAAATCCCCTTTCATTCAACCAACTACAGCCATTTTCCTTTGACTTTCAAAATATCAGTAAGAGTGCTCTGGAATAGCCTAAAATAATGTTTGACCTCATAATCTATATCAAAGACTACAATAAAATTACCGTTTATTAAAGTTGTTTCTCAATTGTGTAACGACCCGTTACAAAATCGCGCCTTAAAATTATATACAAATATACTCAAACACAAAAAATATGCATTCCGAAATCACACCCTTCTTGGTAATATAAAGTAGAAAAGCCCATATTTTGACAGAACCACTTGCCCAAATTACAAAAACAAAATCAGATCTACATAAAAGTTAGTCGAGTACGGCAATCATAGCCAATTCCTTTTCATCAATTTCCTTCAAAGTCATGAGAAAGAAAGATTGTTCTTATGCTATATTTTCCTATGGGAGAGTTTTGCCGATTATTTTGCCGATTCACCTACTAGCTCGAAAATTAAAATTTTTAGAATTTATTCGGGTCATGGTGGACACAATTTTTCTTTTAAAACTGAATGTTTTTTTGTTTTTTTAAGTTAAGTGGTGAATACCCATTAATGGTCATTTGTCTTATCTTGGTTGTGTGTCCAAACACTGACTCAACACGACAACACTATAGTGTTCTTTCATTCTCTTCTCTGCACAATGAATCAGTTTCAAGTTAACCTCTTCGGTCCTAATCCCGAGACACAGTCCGTCTAGGAATAACCATCTCATTTCATTCCCGAGTGATGGGCTAGGCTCTGATAGATCACTTCCTCCAAGTGAGAGCCACAGATTAAGACGCTCGCATAAGTCACGGCAACATTATTAATTACAGTTCATCAAAGTCTAGGGCGAGATTAGACAAATTAGACAAATTAGACAAATTTGGCGGTGTAGATTCATTTCAAAGCAATGGTCTGCTAAACCACATCAAATGGTATATAGGACATGGTCCGAGATGAACAAAATGAAGCCAGTGCTTTATCATGCTCACGCCAACACTTTCTGACTAAGTAAATGACTGAGGAGTCTTCAGTTAAACCTCAGTCAACGTTGTAAATTTACTAAGGAACCCTTGTTATCACGTAACCGTTCGAAAAATAGCATTTTAATTTACAATATTCAGCACCTAAAAAATCTTGTTAATTCATCATTTTGTAGCAAACATTTACTTTCTTTCTTTCAAAACCCTGAATTTGAAGGGTTTCCCGAATTTACATTGAACACAATGCTTTGTAGTTTATAGGAATAAATATATAAAAGAATATAAAATACAATGTATTAAGCCACTTACAACATTAAAATACAACACAATGACACTCGGGAGCAATACACATTGTGGAAAACATAATTTTTTAGCAAATTTCGCACTTAAAAATATTATGTTCACCGATTTCGCGAATTAAAACCCTCTTCTATATAAATAAAAATGAATTTATGTCTGTCCGTCTGTCTGTCTGTCTGTTCTTTATACATTACTACACCATACATCCGAACTACATGAAACTTGGCACATATATGTATTTTCTCACAGGGAAGGTTTCTATGCAATCCATTCTGTTGTACCTCCTCCACGTGGTGATCGGTGCCTGCAAAGAGGACTCACCAATGAATTGACTTCGACACTGTAAAGGGTTCTGGCATACGTCGCAGCAACGCGCGGCGGGTAAGCTAGTGAATGATAAATTTATGTTACGCGCCTCTTTACCATGTGTAAAGCGTGGGCTAATTTCTATCAATTGATCGCTTTATGACTGAGGACGAAGATGTATGTTGGTGTCGACGATAAAGGACGATTACAAAAAAACAAATGCGGGATTCGAACCCACGTCTTCGTCGAGGGGACGCTGAATAGCGTCGACTGGAAAAACGTGACTGGAACACGCGACTTTGGAATAAAGTCGACTGAATAACGTCAACCCCCCTCGTTTGTGCAGGGGTTGCCAACGAAAGGTCAGGAGGAACAAAGAAAGACACTACACACGAGGTGGTCGACGTTGTTCCAGTCGACGCTATTCAGGCGACCCCTCGTCGGACCAGCGCTCAAATTGTATGTGCTACCGCGAAAGGCAATGATTTAATGAGTACACCCTCGTTAAACTTCAGTGAACCACGCGCTATCGACGAGTCAGTCTCATGATAATATATCCCCCAGGAGCTGGAAATGCAGGTCACATATTATTCAGCCAGACCAGCATCGAGCTCCAGCCATCCGTACTGTTACATTTACCCCCCAGCCACACGATGTGACGCATCACCGTGGTCACGTGACTGCAATGAGGAAGGTCAAGCAGGACGGGGTTTATGTTCACTTCTCGGGGGGTGAAGGATATTTTATAGCGGCCGGAATAATACCGCCAGGGGAAAGAGACCGTCCTATACTCTCTGTAAGAGTGGTCCAAAGGACTTTTATGTAGTATACATGGACTTTCCATGTGGCAGTACTGTAAACGATACTAAAGTATCTTAATGCAATGTTGCATTGTCATTCTGCAATGTTAAAGCCTAACTGTGTCCTACAAACCTCAAAAATTTTTATCTGGTCCAAACATAGAATTAAGTGCTTTCCGGGCATGGCACCTAGGTTTCCCCTTTTTTGTCCCATGGGACCCCCCAAATAAACACAAAATTTTTTTGAAGTTTAAAAAAAAGGTAAAAAGTGTTGATTGATAAAAAGTATTTAAAAATAAACAAGGTAAGGTAAAGCTTAAACTTGCTTGAAAAGCAATTGATGAAATTTGTCCCGTTTTAGCCCCCATCACCCTATGAGAATTTCCCATACCTGTGCGGTCATAATACACGCCAGGGAATGTAGACCGGCCGGGCGGCCGGGGCTATTAGAGCCATGGACGACAAAGAGAGCAAGTTTGAAGAGCCCCAGCCTGTCTTGCCCATGTTAGTAGTCTGCAAACATTGGGTTTTCCGGGACCCAAAACGTGTCAATTTTCAACACTTTAGCTTTATCAAGCAAGTTTCAGCTTTTTTTTTACCTTGTGTTGCACCTACACTGAATGTTTAAACTTGATGACGACGGTGAGAAACGTAGGGCGCTTAAACCAATTAGGTTCTTATTGTGCCGCTTGTTTATATAGTAGTTTTTGAAATGAGTTTATGGTGTTTCATGATTATATTACTTTTTTCTAAGTTTATAAAAGAGAAGAAAATGATGGTGAAGATAGTAGTAGCAAGATAACAATTATTTATTTAAATGGAATTAATATATGAAATGTGTTTTACGTGAATGAAACTTTGTGATTACTTTGAATGAGAAATTTCGAAATTTTTTCGCCACGCCTTATCAGATAGATAATAAAAGTTCTTCGTATGATCAAATTACGAACGCAAGGCATTGTACATGGTACATTCTGCTAGCATGTGATGTACGGTAATATGTTCATCGTGCCACATCAAGGAAAAAACTTTTCTCCGGTTAACAGATATCCGTGAATTAGGGCAAAGGCCTATTTGGGATTCTGGACATTCCACCTCTTCTCTACGTGAGAGTCGAGACGCAGGAAGACAAATGTTGATAGTTAGTGTGGGCATCGCACTATGCAATCTTTTATTTTGAACCACATGGGAAACATTATATTATTGGATGGGCGAAGCGAAAAACTTGAATTTCACTGACCCCCCCCCCCACCCAAAAAAAAAAAAAACAGCTTGTGAGTTTTTTGTTTGTTTGTATTTTTGACTGTTTGTTCGCGCTCTACCGGGCAAAACGGATGCGACCTCCAACTAAATATGAGGGACCTTCGAAATCTCTGGACTTAAACCTTGCCACGTTTTTGGGTCAATCGATCAAATATTTCATATTATGATTATCGTACTTTTACGACTTTTTCCGATTTTTAATGAGATATTTTCGTGATATTTGGCCCAAACCGGGCAAACGGCTACTCTGATCTTGATGAAACTTTATAAGAACGATTAAAATCACTGAAATTATATACTTTATGATTTTAGAGACATTTAAAGAAATATTTTTCATAGAAATCGTACTTTTACGATTTCCCCCCGATTTTTAATACGATATTTTCGTGATATTAGGGGGCCCGATAATCAACCATTAAAGTTCATCCATCAACGCGACTGGGAAAAGCGTTAGCGAAGCGGCCTAGTTTTATTCTATATTGATACTAAATTGTGTTCTTGACAGTTGAATTAGACGAACAAAGGAGTTTATCCAATCAGCTAACTGCAACGCGTGCGGCTAAACACGCGTGTCAAAACATCATGACAACGACGCGTGTCGTGCACTCTTTATAAGTAATTGCATAAACATCGTCATGTTTTGTTTGTCTAATCCATTTCATCGTATTTTGAATCACTTCGAGCATGGAGGATTTCTTTACAACTCCAGCTCGAGAAAAGTTTTGAATATCATGCTCGAAAAGACTGTTAGTAGTTTTGTGAACGGCAAAAGTTTTCACAAGCAGTTAGCGAACTTTGTAGAAAGTTTGAATATATGCTCGTGTAAATTTGAAAATTTGTAAGCTTCGCCGAACAGGGAAGATTTTGTATTTTAGAACTAATTTGGAAATTTTTATTATGTGTAGGAGGAAAGTTGATAGTTGAAAATAAACAACATAATATATTTGCCTGTAGGGTGTATAGTTAGTTCCAGCAAAAAATGTCAGGGCCGAGAAAAAATATATCTAATTTTATGATATTAAACTACGTTAAAAAACACAAAATTAACCATTTTACTGAAAACACAAAATATTGATAATCTATTATTGTAGAGCTGTCCATGTAATCTGCTTGACCAGAGTCATTGTTTTATTGATGTTGTTATATTACTATTTCAAACTATATGTAACTACAGTTCATTATTCTCTGCATTTATGTAAACAAGAATGAAGATTCGCGTTCGGTGGTTTCTTCCGCGAAAGTTTGATTACTTCCTTAATTTGCTGTTCCTGAATTTTTGCAAACCTCATATTCGTTTAAGTGAGATCGTCAAATAAATTTGTTTTTGCCTTTTTTTGCCTTTTCCATTCCCCCCCTTTTTTATTTCATTCTTTAATTAATTTTATTTAATACCCAATTTGAATTTGTTAACAAAATTATTGTGTTTTGATGCATTGTTGTTGTAATAGTAGTATTTTAATTATTTACTTAGCTGTTCGTTCATTGTTGTGTCTGCATCTATGTAAGAAATTAGATTTATTTAGTTGTTGTCCTTTGTAAATCAGTTTTTTAACTGAATAGAAAATACGTTAAATAAATAAAAACAATTAATAAAATATACAAGTTGGAAAATACATCTGATTCTTCCTGACCGAACGAATAGCTATTTGCCAACTGTCATAATATGTGTGTCCTATTCCCTCGTAATTCCCTGAGTAATTCATCTTGAGGGTTTTATCTACCTGCTCTAAGTTATCTCCGCGGAATTAAGCTCCGAGATGTTGTCTTGTCTGCGCGCGAGCACTGCCCAGCCCATGTAGAAACTGCTAGCGTCGCCCGGAGGCTAACCCGTCAGTTCTCCTGGAAGATTTCCCAGCTAGATCTGAACAAGAGAAAACTTTCTACCTCCACAATGTGAGACGGGTCGTTTCAGGATAAACAAGACCGTACGAGATACAATAAGGCCAAAGGCTATTATGATTTTACAGAGTTAAATACAAATATAAGTTAACCATGAACCGTGGAACATTTTTTAAAAATGACATTTTCGATCGGTAAAAAGCTCCCACAAGAAATAACATTGCTGCGATCTTTCTGTCCCGTGACCTTGGAGGATTTTGTCCAGAAATGTTTTTTTAATTTATTTTAATTTTCTGTACACTACATTTGTGTTTGTTATTTGGGCAACAGACTTATTCACAATCTGATTAAAAAGAAAAGGTGTAATTATTTTGAGCCGCTTATTTTTTCCGTGTTAATAGTATATATTTGTGCACAGTTTCAAGATATAATAATTTTGTTAATGGGACTTACATTGGTGCTGAAGAAACACAAATTAATTAGATTTAAACCGATTTAAGAAATTCGAAATAACACGATTTTCACAAATTTCTGGATCAATACAAGACTTTTTACCGTATTTATTTTCTATAATATAAATTTTAAATTTATGCTATGATATTCTATGAATGGTTTGCTTAACTATTTAATCGGAAAGTTCAAGTTGAAATTTCATTAGTGTAAAATTTCATGAAACACTCAGCAAAGTTCCTGGAATTCTGTTAAATCATGAGTTCTGATGGAAACGACAGCTTGGAGGTAAACTTACTGTTGGGCATAGAATTCCATAGTAACTAGACTACCTTCTTATTATTAATTAAGTGTTAACAAGCAAGTGCAAACAAGCGTTGCTAGGCCCAACAGAATGGTTGATGAAATAATAATTACTACCGACAATGTTGGCTCGAGCGCTCTGATTCGGGAGGTCTCGGGTTCGAATCCCGTCGTGACCGGCAATCCTGACTAAAGGTTTTATCCGAGGTTTTCCTCAGTCGTTAATGCAAATGCAAGGGATTGAGTCCTCTTAAAAAGCCCTCGGACATCTCTTCACAATAGTCTTATCCACAATATTCCTAATTAGTCAACTTGAAGAGGGTCACCGGTTAAATTCTGATGTGTATACCCTGCAGCGGGCATCCTACAAAATAATATTAATACTAATAATAAAATACTAATTCAGGGATAATGTATGCTACAATCAATACACATTAAGAAAAAGTGGAGTGATTATGTCTTCGTAAAGACTTATTTTATATCAACTACAATCGCAATTAACTTTATATGTCATGCAACCATGGTATTTATACATACTTGTTTTTCGTGTTTATTTTGGTCATATGTTCCGTTCTCTGTATTGTCACCTTCTTATATAATTTATATTTTGACTTTACACCCCACAGTTAAGCCATTTTCAGGCTTTGTGTGTGTTTTTTTTATTATTATTTGCATATTAGATTAATTTTTTTATGTAATATTTATTTTTTGTACAATTTGGTATGTTGTATGTATTATGCATGTCTCTTCGACAATAAATTTGTGAAATTAAAAAAGTGCTGATATTTTAATTATATACAGAAGTGTGAAAAGTTGTTTTGTGCCGAGATAAATTGAAAGAAGGTATGCCTAACATACTTAAGAGGGAATGGGACACATTTGGCAGTTAGCAAATAGCTATTCGCTCGGCCAAGAAGCATCCGACGTATATGAAACTTTGCAAAGTTGTCAATAAAGCATACATAGACAGCCCTGTGCTCATAGATTTTCCAAATTTTGATTTAATCAGTCAGAAAAAAATCAGTAATATGGTCAATTTTGGAGTTTTTAACAAAATCAAAGTTCGTGAAAACTAATTTAATTTTTATAAACTATTTTAAAACAAAATTTACCAAAGTGTTACTGCAGAGCCCTATAATTCCACATTTGTGGCATTATGTTCAAAATTTTAGACACCTGTGGTGTCAGTTGGCCGAGCGAACAGCAATTTGCCTAAAACGCATGTCCTATATACTCTCATGAAAAATGAAAAATTAAATTAAATTAAAAATGCAAATTGAAATATTATCATCCATTACATTTTTATGAATGGTGGAAATTTGTGATGACGTCAGCAAAAATGCCCGTGCGCTGTAAGTGTTGCTGGACCGTTGAGTACTAGACGAGGCCATGAATATTCCAGAGTTAAAATGCACCTAACTTTAGATTCTTAGCTTCTCAAGGGGGGAATCTATATTCAAGATTGTACGACACGATTTAACATATTTCACGCTGCTCCCACATCCGTCAACCTGTTTTAAGTTAAAAGTGCAGACTAGGCGAGAAATACGTTAAACATGTTGAATATACAACAACAGCAACGCTCGTCAAAGACGTGAAGCGAAGGTCCTGTGAATGAGTGTCCTTTAAGAAAACCGACCTCTTGTATTTAGAATTTATGAGTAAGTTTGATTTAAAACGGAGACAAAAATAGACTATAATTTTACAGATAATGTATATGTATACATAGTTTTAATATAATCATAATGGATAAGTACTAGGGCGCTTCAACCAGTTAGGTTATATTGCGCCGCCTGTGATATTGAAATTCGTTTAGGCTATATTGTGTGATTGGTGATTATATTGTTTTTTAACTATAAGAAAAATAAATGATGAAGATGATAGAAATATGAAAAGAAAAAAGGACTTTAGTGGTGAATACACACCAAAAATTCAAAGTTAATATGCAAATGAGCTAAACATAAATACAAATAATTAGGCATTGACATCACTGTTTTACTGATATTTTAAATTTAATTTGAAACGTTATATGGCCAGAAGTATAACAATGCCATGTTAAAAGGCCTACAAATAAATACTAGGAAACGCTCAGTTGGACGCGTTGATAAGCGAGCACGTGCTATAGCTAGACCCACATTGCACATTTTTTTTTAATTTTAAAATTTGCGACGTTCGCTGTCCACAGGGCCATGTTTCCGATATTATTTATTATTGCCAAGGTATTTGGGTAAACCCGTATGTAAATCTTTACTTTGTGGATAAAATCCACCGCCATCTAGAGGACCTTGACTCATTGGGAAAAATATTTTAACTCTTTGGTAACAAATAATACACTGCTTCCTCGAAAGTATTTTGATTACTTCTAGGTGGCAGTGCATTAGAAACTTCGCGCGTCTTTTCGTTGCCATGGCAACGTTACTTTTGTTATAATGTAATTTCCATCTACACTACTTATCGGATCAAACTAAAATTAACATATTCGTGACCGGATGGACATTCTAAATGATTTGGCTATCTCAGATTTTGTCGCCGGTTAGTTTGAAAAATAAAACTTTCGATTAACTTTAATGTAACTTTTTAACTTTTTGAACGATTTTGCCACAAAACTAATGGCATTCAATCGAGAACAAAGCTTGCGGATGGTCAAAATTTCAACTCGATCCGAGCCTCCGTTCGAACGTTATGGCGAGACATACAAGAAAAAAAAAAAAAAAGAGTGACAAATTTTTCCGGCAGAGTCAAATGGAAACGCTCGCTTCGCTCGCTTTATTACAGTTATCAATGTCAAATTATTTGTATTTTCCAATACCGGTTTATTGTTTCATTTCCCTCACTATAATTTGTGTCTTAAAGGATATATACTTTCTTCCAGACTAACCGAGATTTAGAAAGGTGATTGATGAAACAGGTCCCTAGTTTATTTTTATTTTTATATGGATTGAGAGCGCGTCAACCGTTAGGTCGTAATGCGCCACTCTAGCCTAGGGGATCCCCATGCTGGTCAGAACCAGCCACAGGTAGGAGGAGGGTCGTCGTCGTCGTTTGAGGGATGGAGGTGGTCCCCGACGACGATTGCCGGAGCTCGCCTCTAGTCTCAGGGGGTGATATACTCTCCCACATACCAGCCGATGTTTACGTGATGGACTTTATCTCTTTCCTCGTCTTTTACGATTATCAGAGCCAGATTCTACCCGGGGCCCAGACGGGGAAACAGTTCCCTAATCCCCCGTCTAGCCTAGTTCCCTCCAAGACGGAGTAGCAGGTGTGGGCTGTATAGATAACAGTGTTGACACTGAAGATAGTGGCAAGACTGAGAGATACAATGTTGTCAGATCGCGTCCTCTTCAAACAAGTCTTAACAATATACTTAGTCGCCGTCTGGGAGAAACTTAGCTGGGTGATAGTGCACGTGCATTAACCACGACGACGTGAGAAACTAGGGCGCTTCAACCGGTTAGGTCATATTGCGCCGCCTGTGATGCTGTAAGTTAATGAAATGAGAACTTTAATAATGAGTGTAAGATATGATTATATTGTTTTTTGAGTTAGAAAAAAAAATGTGGTGACGATAGTAAAAGAAAACAAAATTATTTATTTGAATGGAAATAAATAGATATATTACATGTGTTTGATGTGAATTAAATTCTGTTAAATATATTACTTTGAACGAGAGATTTAGAAAGTTTGTCGCCATTATCATAATAAGATAGTTCTTCATATGATTGGGAGAGATCAAATATCGTGCGACGTGCATCATAGAAAGGTACCATAGGGAACTTTCCCATAACTTGAACACTTTACTTACAATAACTTCAAATATATAGACAAGTTACGTGTTATTGTAAGACGACGGAGAGATAGTGCCACATCACTCCCTAGCAACTGCATGGCAACGGTTTGTTGAAGCCAAGATGGCAGAGACGTTGCCACCAGAAAACAGGCTACTAGATCATCGTCTAAAGAAGGAAATGTTGGCTATCCATGAAAATAATGAAAATGTTATTGGGCGCCAGAGTCTAAAATTAATTTTAAAATGTTCCTGTCTTAAAACAATATGTGGAGTCATTCGGAGATTGGCGTATGCTAGCAGGTAGCAAATTATAAAATAATAATAATAATATGATCGGAGTATGCCTAATTGACTATAACACAACAACTGATGGTAACGCAATTTAAATGTATGGTACTAATGTTTTATTAAATTTTAAAAATAGAATTAAGAAAAAAACGAAAAGAGAAAAGAAAACGAAAACGAAAAACTGATTGATTCCACTGTCCCGCCCAAACGAATAAGGATTGCCAAAAATTCAAAACAGAACTAAGGAAAAAGAAAACTTTTCGAAAGTTAGTCGTCTTTGAAAGCAAACTTTGTTATTTTCATAATACATACAATATCAAGCTACAATAAGAAAGTTTCGTGGAAGAAGACACCGAAGTTCTTCAATCAACTTAACAATAATACTAATGTAAAAAATGTTATTCTGTGTTCAAGATCTTTGTTTTAAAAATAAATATTAGTTACGAAAGTTTGGTTATTCTATGATTTGATGTTCCTGATTTTTATTCCTTTGGGTGGGAACAGTTTTCTCTTTTCGCTAATCCTTTTTTCCGAATTTATATTTGATACATTTTTATTCATTTCACTTGATATTGTCAATTTACAATTTGAATACGTTACCACAAATTGTCGTCTATATTTTTATTTTAATGTCACTATTTCTTATTTTGTCTGCAATAATGTAATTTGTTTTATTTACTTGTCTACTTATGTAAACCTTTTTTTAAAATAATAAAACATGATGTAAATAATTACGGATGTATTCAACATTAGCAACACTGTATGTTAGATTACAATGCAGAAAAGTTCCTTGTTCGTGTTCTAAAGCGAGATTACGCAACGCTGTATTTGAGACAAATGACACATCATTCAGTGTTGCACAAGAAACTGTTACATTCAATAGTTATTGTCTGAGCCGCCTTGGCCCCCGCGCCCTGTGCTTATTACGTGAGGTCTCGAAACAATATGTAGTTATTAATAATTTATGAGGGGAACAGTATCACACATCATCCGATAATCAGGCGGTCATCAGCCGGTAATCAACATGATTGATTAAGAGAAGAGGGGACGCTGAGCTTGGCCCAACTCAAATGCGCGCGTTTGGTCTTGATGATTTCTGCTGAACGGTTGGATATTATCATTACCAAATTATTAATTAATGTTAATCGAGTTTATTTATATTAATATCTACACTTGGTTGCTAAGAATTAGCCTTCAATGCGAGAGGTAAGTCAAAAACGTGAAAAAATGAAAAATTTAAAACATGGATTTCAATTCTGGAAAATTCCCACCAAACCGTTTGTCTTACGATAGAATAAATTAACCTACGCGTTCACATTGATTTGAACGTTAATATCAAGTATGAATGTGTGTTTCACGTGGTTGTGTTTAAACACATTTTGGTCTTAATGATCAGGTGAACAGAGACAAAGTGAATAGGTAGGTCTATGAAGAATTTATTTGACAATTTGTTTTTAATGTACGGGACGACGATTTTTTTTAAATTATGACTTGCCCTTTAATTTTAAATAAAACTTCAATTTTCTATGTTGGTCTAGAAAGATGATATATTTATGTAATTTCGTAAAATGTGATACAGGTGTGCAACTTTAAAAATAGCCTCTTTTTGATATAAACGGTATTTTAAAAAGAAAATCTAATTTATTTTTTCCTCAATTTTGGACTTTGAATCATGAATAAAATTTCACACCAGTAATACGATTCACAAATATTTTTGTTCATTTATAACGACAATTTTAATTTGTTCCGTCACGTTTTTCCCCCATTCAAAAGACCAAAGACGAGTCTAGAGATGGGAATTTTGGCCCGAATGGCCCGAAAGCCCGGCTCGGGCGAGGCGGGCCCCTTTTTGTATGTATTTTCTGTATTCGGGCCAGTTACAACGGTATACTTATACCACTGTCCCCCACTGAAAATCAGTTATATAGCTGAGTGGGTAGACTCTAAATACAATTTATTCATTATTTATTTACTTGTTTAACTAAGAAATACCATCATAAACTGATACACAATTTGTTGTCTAAAATAACGCCGTCAGAGCCTCAGCCGAGTCTAAAAATCCTCATGGTTTTTATAATCTACGGAAGAACCGGTCTTCTGTGCTGACTTTCGGGCCGGTCCAAGAACCGGCCCGGCCAACCACCCACATTTTCAAACATTCGCATCTCTAGACGAGTCATACTCGTTAAAATACACGTATGGGTTAATATTGACGTGAGTCTCGCCTCAACTCTAGCTATAGCTGCGCTGCCACGTCATGCAACTACGAGTCAGGTCTACCGCGCTACACAGATGATGTTACTTGCAAGCTTAAGCAACGATTCGAACAGTGCATCAAGATAAGATACCGGCTTTAGTTTGTAACTAACATAATATTACATACGTCATATTCATAGGTAAACACGAGGAAAAAGTTCCGCCGCGTTGATGGATGAGTTTTTTGTAAGTTTTTAGTTTGCGTAGAACCACTTTTCCTTTGCAAGTGCTTTTTGAATGCATTGTAGGTGATTGTTGTCAAGTTTCTATTGTTACTTGTTAATTGTTATTATAAACCTCAAAAAACTCATAATTAAACCTTCATTCTATGGATTCTGGCTAACTTTTTCAACTTTTTCTTTCAAAAAGCAATACATCACCATAACCTTAAATTTGTTGAAGGGTCAGTGAAATTAAAGTCTTCGCTTCGCTCATCCAAGTATCATCCGAGGTCAAATAATTGAATTGAGGATTGCCAATAGAATGTAGATCTCTTTTACAATCAATAAGTTTAATTTTATAATTATTGAATGATTATTTACTACAATTCAGAAATTATGATTGCTATATTTATACGTATGTTTTAGATACGACTGTAATATAGTCAATGTACGTAATACACGCCTACTTATCAAATCGTGTTCCGTATCTTATCTTTTGGTTTGAATGCAACGGATTGCTCGACTGATATGAATCAATGTTTGTATGCAAACTAAGAATCGTCTACATAATATTGAAACAGAATAAAAGACAAACATTTTGTTTGTTTGTTTCTATCTTTCCTAAACCATCTCTTTCTGTTCGTTGGCTACCAAGATAATTTACAAACAATTCAACCGGAATAAAATCAAATTATTGGTAAAAGTATTGAAACGAATACTTTTCCAATTATAAACTTCCACCCATAAAGCCTGCGGTTACTTGGTCATGTTATTCAATACTCTATATTGTGTTGTTTGGAAAATCACAAATGAAATAATGGAAGTCTTGGAGAGAAGTTGCTTTGCTTGGGATATTGTTACAGCAACGGATACTGTTACTTTAATCAGTGTTAATGTGGGCGTCATATCGTGCTCGTATCCTATGTCAGGGGTCGGGAACTTTCGCCTCTTGTCGGGAACCTTCGCTTCTTAAGTGGATCTAGCGTTTTACCCCTTTATAGGGCAAATAAGATGGACCCAAAATTTGGATTTCTAGCTTCACAATTTGATATTCGTGATTTTTAAAAGAATTTTAGATGTTTTAAAGATTTTTTACCTGGATCTTTTAGGAATAAAATGCTGATTTTGGAATCCAAATTGACATCGAAGTTGAAAAAATACAAAATTAATTTTTTGGGTCAATTTTTCTTTTCCCCCCATTTTTTTTTACATCGAATTGAACCTACTACAGGCAAACAACATCCTGTGAATTCGTGTTTTTGAGAATTTTTAAACACAATTGGATTTTTGAACCATTCCAAATCAATAATCTTTAGAATTTAATATGGAAAAATTCTATCAATTCTACACAAAACAATTAAGGCAGCATTTTCCCCGGGTTAAAAGTATGAAAAACTGGCAGATTTAATTGTGTAGATTTGTAAAAGTGGTAAGAAATAATAATCCCACTGCCCTTTAAAGGGCTTAGAGCATATTAAAATTAATACAAAATATATTAGGCTTATACAGGACCTAGTCTCTAAAATTCAAAGTCAATGAAGTCAAACTTGTAACATAAGCGACGATAAGAAACGCAAGTATCGAATGAAAATTGAAAACGTTCGTATTGACATTTTTGTTTATTGGTTTATGTGGATTAAGGGCGTGTCAACCGTTAGTGCATAATGCTCCACTCTAGCCTATAGGTGATATGGGGAGGAAGAGCCCCTGCTGGTCAGAACCAGTCACGGGTACGGTCGTCATCGTCTTTGTCATCGTCCATTGTCAATTGTCATCGTCTTCGGGGTGGTTGTCAAGGGAAAGGGAGGTGTCCTCGACGACGATTACCAGCGCTCGCCTCTAGTTTCGGGGAGTAATACACCACTCTTCTTACTAGCTGATGTTTGCGAGGTGGACTTTTTCTCTTGAATCGCCTTGTACGATTAGCAGAACCATGCTTTGAGCCAAATTCTACCCCACGCCCAGACGGGGTCGTACTGACATTGATTTAACAGTCAAATTCGGTGTAATTGATTGTAGTGTATCGATATTTGAGTACTATGCGTGTGAGAAGTTTGCTTAGTTTAGTTTGCTTAGTTGTTTGTTTTTATATAATTACCATTATTAAAATATACTGTCATATTAAGTTCGATTTTTTAGAGAAGCTTGGTTATTTGTCAGTCATATTATTTTTGCAATTAGTTATTCTTCTTATGTTCACGAAATAACAATAAGTACTCGGATTAAACTTATAATTATAATTTTAAATGCAACGTACAAAGTATTCCGAGTGCCTTCATTAACAAACTCTAATGCAAGCTCGTTCATTAAAAGTCATATCGGTTAGATTCTATAACATAAGCTCATTAGAATGTTTTAATGACATCAAAGATGTAAAACTCTGCAAATAGCGACGGAGTTTTCTTTTAATCACCAACGAAGCAACAACTCGACGACGATATTGTAATTAAAAGTTCCGCAAGTTTTATCAAACTCTCTATTGTAACGTCTTAAATTAATTTGCACAATGAAACGCTTTTAGAAAGAACAAACTTGTACGAAACTTTTAAAACAATTCATAATTCAGATATTATCAAGAAGAAAGATTTACCCACCTTTAAAGAGGGATAGATTTGGTAGGCCTATTTAATCCGTTGGTATTTAAAATTGATTTGATTTGAAAATCAATCAAACCAATAATATTCACTCACTTTATAATAATATATATTTTTAGATTTTACTTCAATTTTTTTGTGTAAGAAGTATATAATATATAAAATATATTATTTCGTAAATTTTATCACTTTTTTCACACGTGGCACAAATTTCACAATAAATTTCTTGTTTAAAAAATAATATCACTTCACTTTAAAACGTAAATTTGAAATCAAAATATTTTCAGTAAATTAAACACTTGAAACAAATCAAAATGAGATATTTCATTGATTTAATTACTTTTCGAAGAACTCACACATGTAACACTTTTAAAACCGTTGAAAATCAGACACGAAAATCACGTTTCAAAACGAACCAATCAAAAGAATAACATTTCGAACGATATATTCAAAAAACGAACACAAAACTCCCGCCCGTTATTCTTTTGTTTTTCTTAGCACGCCGGTCAGTACGGCGACCAAACCGCGGCAGACACACGACGCAACTGACGAGATGCAGGCAGCACGCTCAGCGTTCGGCTCCGGCGGAAACACCCGAACATCGGCGGAAGTTTGAAAACGTTCGAAAACAGAGGGACGTTACGTTTCTTGACGTTACGTTTTCTAGGGTGTATTTTCGTCGATCTAAGAAAAGAATGTAGTGACAAACTTTAATGGCACGCTACTATTTTGTGTGTGAATGAGTGTAGTAAGCTGACATCAGCCGAAAGATCGCAACACTGTCGCCACCAAATCGACAAACTAAACAATAAAAACACACGAAAACTGTTTCCGAGGTAAAGCAGCAATATTTAAAAAAGTAGCCCGCTTCGCAAACGCTTTTTCCTTTAGCGTTGTTGGATGAGCTTTTTTTGACTATTTCTTTTCAATGAATACTACGTTTTTAGTATGCGTGGGATCTCTTTACTTTTTCAAGTTCCATTGCAATTTTTTTTTGTTAAATAAGGTTAATTTTTATAAAGTTGTACAAATTGATATGGTAAAACCAATTACCAATAGAATGTAAAATATCTCGAGGCTGAAAGAGTGCTTTTTGTACGCATTGTAGGTGATTATCGTCAAGTATCTATAGTTATTGTTAATAATTATACACCTCATAAAGGCTTGTATTAAAACCGTTATTTCTACAAATTTTGGCAAATTTTTCTAACTTTTCATTCAAAAGACATTACATCACCTTAATGGACCTTTATGTCAATATAAAATATGAACGTTGTAGCCCCACCCGTTTGGTCAGAATCTACCAAAATATCACGAAAATATCGCATTATTAAAAAAAAAAACGATATTCATGAGAAATATTTATTCGATTTTACTAAAAAACTTGGCAGATCTAAGTTTAGAGATTCAGTTGCCCGGTAGAGCGCGAACAAAGAGACAACAAAGAACCACCCGAGCCGAGGTTCGCTCATCCAACAAGCATTGCGTAACAATATTTATGAAGCGTGCGAATTGATGTTATTTTAAGCTTAAAAACCTTGACATAACAATTAATGAGATTGACAGAGGAAGTATGGTACATTACAAAATATAATTACCAAGAAGGCCAACACTTTATACAATTATTGCAATTCATGAAATAATTGCTTTGTTAAATCCATTAACAACAGCTGTTGATAGCGTCAGCCTTCCTGCATCCCTGGCTTGTCAGCAAAGTGTGTTTTAAGTTTGAAGAAAGGTGAAATCCAATCAAAACGCCATTAAAAATAAATTATATTTCCGGGTTTACTGAAAAATGTAAATAATTGACTTTTGACGATTGACACGAATAAAATAACTAAAACCATAGAACCATATTTTATATTATTTTAATTGTAAAAATTGTGGAATGAATAAATGAAATGAAATGAAATATCTGTTTAAATATTACAATAACAAGACGGAATAAGTTAATGTCGGCTCAAAATAATTTTTCGTGGGAAGCCTGCCCAGTGTGCAATATGTGCCCCTCTTCAGGTGTCCATAGATGTATAGGAGCTAGAAAAAATTGTGAAGGGACGTGAGGACTCAATCCGTGGCATTCGCATTAACGACTGAGGAAAACTTCGGAAAAAAACTTCAGTCAGGATTGTCGGTCTCGACGGGATTTGAACCTGGGACCTCCCGAATCAGAGTCGCGCGCTTAACGACCGCCTTACCCTCTTTTACTGGTATAGACTTCAGTACAACCTGCATTTTGAATCTATGTTGGGCCGTGGCCCAAGTTAGAATTGCCAAGAGTTTAAATGAATGATTTAGCTTTTATAGTACTTGGGTTTGCATTGTTGTTAACGATAGAGTGCATTCCAGCTTGAATGGTACCGCGTATGAGTTCTATTCTACAATGCACAGCGAGGTTTGCAAGTAATGGCGGACGTGCGCCCGTCCAGCGTTGATATAGTGCATAGTGAAACCTGTGGTCAACCCCCACACATGGTACCCCCCCCCCTCCACCCCCCCTCCGCCCCACAACCGACACATAAATCAAGAGCTTGCCTCAAAACGAGAGTGCCCTACAACAACCCAAACACGCAGGATGTACACGACGACGTGAGAAACTTGGGGCGCTTCAACCGGTTAGGTCATGTTGCGCCGCCTGTGACATTATTTATGGTGTATTTGACGATGATATTGTTTTCTAACTTTAAAATAAATAAAAAATGATTTATTTGAATGGAATTAAATAAATGAAGATAATGTGAATTCTTTGGTTTATTGGTTTGGTATATTTAGATTAGGGCGCCGTCAACCGTTAGGTCATAATGCGCCACTCTAGCTTAGGGGATATGGGAGGTTGAACCCATGCTGGTCAGAACCAGCAGGGTGAGGAAATGTGTGAGAGGGGGGGGGGGGTATGTTTTATAACATTTAAGAGGGAATTGGACACATTTGGCTGTTAGCAAATAGCTATTCGCTCGGCCAAGATGCATCCGACGTACATGAAACTTTGCAAAGTTGTCAATAAAGCATACATGGACAGCCCTATGGTCATAGATTTTCCAAATTTTGACTTAATCAGTCAGAAAAAAATCACGAATATGGTCAATTTTAGAGTTTTTAGCAAAATCAAAATTCGTGAAAACTTATTTAATTTTATAAATTATTTTAAAACAAAATTTAAAAATGTGTTTACGGCAGAGCCCTATATTTCCACATTCGTGACATATGTTCAATATTTCAGACACCTGTGATGTCAGTCGGCCGAGCGAACAGCAATGGACAACTAGTCAAAGGCGGGGCTTAGCTAGTTCCGAAAAATCCAACAGATAGCGCCGCGAACTGTGGGACAAGCTGCAACCTAAGTGTGGTTGGCGCAATGGACTTCAACGTGTTTTTACGCCCGTACGGGTGGAAAAATCCTTGAAAAATATGTTATTGTTTAGAATGGGCTTAGCCAAAGACTATGTAGATCAAGAAGGAAGCCAGCTGCTTTTTAGGGAAGGCTGTTGTATTGTCCTATGTTATGTCCTAGAGGATGTGTGGACTTCGGAAAACGGTGGTCATCATAGTCCCTATACCTTTGGGTTTAGAATGATTATAAACCCAAAGACTTTACTCTAGAAAGCATTTTTTAAAGATAAGTCTCAGGCTTAGGCCAACATAATTTATTATTCTTCTGTTCACAAGATCATATCGTAAAAAGTAGGCCTGGGTTTAACTCTAGGGGTAGGTGGAGGCCTAGGTTTTAATCCTAGGCCTACACGGCTAGGACTAGACACACCTCTTTGCTAAGATTTAGGCCTAGAAATGTACCCCTCTTTATAGTTTATACACAGTTTAGGCATTTTACCTTGGAAGCTTTAGACCTAGGCCTACCTTAAAAGCAAAATCAACTGTTAGTTTTAACCTACCAATAAGCAGAGGCTAGGCCTAGGTGTTATTTTCCTTTCCATATAGGCCTACCCTAACTACTAGATTAGGCCTACCTTTATTATCTTAGGGATCAACTGTGTTATGTAAACATAAAACTAACTATGTATGCAATACTTAATGGAAATAAAGCAAAATTCTATTCTATTCTAGCTAGGTGTAGGCCCTACACCTAAACAAAAGTAGCCTGTCTAGTGCTTAGGCCTAATGAAGATAGTTGGCCAGTCCGGGAAATAAAAAAAATGGGTTAACACATGGGCAGGGCTCCATCTCGCAAACACTTAAGTTTGCCATGAGGGATTTGCTTGTAATCGGAATCCACGAAATGCAAAGAACATTATAGGCCTACAAGCATGGTATCACATGTTTTCGCAAAACATTTCTTATTTATCTGATTTTAACTTCCCACGTCTTATTTCTTAACTTGATATCCTTCGGAAACGAGTGTAAAGACACCCCTCCTATTTTAGCACTTGACGAACATCGTGAAACAACACAATATTGAACCAGTTCAATCCAGAAATCCAGTTCTGTAGTGTGGTACAGTAAGGCTGTCAGCTAAAATCGTCCCACAGTTCGGCCATCTTTGAGCACATGTTTGAGTCGTGACGTCAGGGGGCGGAGTTAGACTACTCGTCCATTTGCCTAAAACGCATGTCCTATACTCTCTTAGTATTTCTATCCACACAACAGTATCAACAACAGATATATTGTTTTGTTAGGCCCTTACTAAGGCATAGAATCGTAGTATGCTTGTTTGAACAGTCTTATCATAGTACAGGCTAGGGTTCGGACGCAAAGCTTGAAAAGAGTGTATAGTACTTTCGTAAATTTTAGATCGATGCAAAGAAAATCAATTTAGTTTGTTCTCTTTTTATCCTAGGACAATAAACTAATGTATTGATGAATATAAAAATACGGGTGCTCATAAAAGGTAACATCTGTATCAACAAAATGTACGTTAATATGCGAACACAATATTTTAAAAGCTCTGGCATGAAAATATACACATGTCACAGAGTTTACATTGATATGAACGTATATTTTTAAATATCCCTGCATTACATGAACAATAATTGCTCAAACTGTAAATTGATACTGGCTTTTTTATGGATTATTTGGATTAAGGGTGCGTTAACCGTTAGGTCATGATGCGTCACTCTAGCCTAGGGTATATGGGGAGGGGGGCCCATGTTGGTCAGAACCAGCCACGGGTAGAGGGAGGAAAGGGGGGTTTTCAAGTCGCGGTCGTCATCGTCTTTGTCATCGTTCGTTGAGTAATTGACGACTCGAAATGGGCGGAGCTTAAAACGATCGATAGGTCACGTGACTAGTATTGGGTATAAATCCTCATTTCGCAAGCTGGCGCCTGCTGAACGGCGCATCACTTATCACGCTCTAACTTTTATTCTATTCATTATTTGGACAACACTTAAATGAATAATATTTAGCAAACATATCATTCCTTGTAATAGCGATTATTATTCCGATTGTTTTGACAAAGTCGTCAGCTTGTTATAACAATGTACGCATCACACAAGTGAAAATTATCAATGACTTAAATTTCCTCATTAATTAATTTGACAAAAAACTACTGATCGGATTTCGACAAGGATTCTTTGTAAGAATGCATCAGACTGTTTAGACAAGAAATAGACTAACTTTCTAGATAGAAAGTGCACTGAACGAAAATTTACAGCATAGAGTAATATGCAGTGTGCACATTTTCACGGCTCATCCGCACGTCAAGAGTGCGTATTTTAGATAAAAAATTTTAAAGAGGTCTTGTCGAAATCCGATCAGTAGTTTTTTGTCAAATAAATTATTGAGAAAACTTTAGTCATTGATAATTTTCACATGTATGATGCGTACATTGTTATAACAAGCTAACGACTGTGTCAAAAAATCGAAATAATCGCTATTACAAAGAATCATGTATTTGCTAAATATTATTCATTTAACTATTGTCCAAATAATGAATAGAATAAAAGTTAGAGCGTGATAAGTGTTGCGCCGTGAAGCAGGCGTCAACTTGCGAAATGAGGATTTATACCAACTAATTCTGCCATGTTGCCTCGTGACGTCAGGAGGCGGGTACAATTCAAGTAGTCAATTGTCATCTTCGTCGGGGAGAAAAGGGGAGTGTCCCCGACGACGGTAACCAGAGCTCGCCTCTACTTTCAAGGAGTAATGTACTCCCTATTACTAGCTGATGTTTGCTAAGTGGACTGTCACTTTTTGTCTTAAATCGCTAAGTATAATAATGAGACCCATGCTCTGGGCCAATTCTACCCGGGGCCCAGACGTCAATTAAAGGTTTTATTTCCATTCTTAGGAATCTAGTAAATAAATATTTTAATTTGTTTAGGGGTTCTTTCAAGCATAGCACTACATAAATTTGGTTTATTGTTTCTTAACATGCAAAGATCATAATGCCCTTACTAATAGAATAACTATTTCGAGTAAAAATATTGCAACATATGTTTAAAGCCACATAACACATAGCACATACCATTTAATGAAATAAAATATTGATTTCATGTAGGCCTATTTGCATTCAAATACCATTTTCTACCATTTGTTTTTTCTTTCTGTGTTATTTTTATTCTGTGTCCTTGTGGCAATTGTTTCTGTTTTTTGTTTTTATAAATAAACAAACGAACAGGTCAATATTAACTGTGTGTGATACATCTATTTTAAACCCCTCCATTATAACAGTGTGATTATTGAAGTTAATTTTAATTAACAGTCCTGTAAAGAGTTTGAATGTGAATTAGTTCATCGCAGAAAGGGGGAGGGGGGGGGGTCAATAATTGGAGCGGAAACAATCAGCCGACAGCTGGCTGGGTCGATGCGCAATGTTTTTACACCCTGTGCCTAATGCAAATATTACGCGCTCATTTGTTTACAGTGTAGCTAGTAGCAACATATTAAATACCTCTAGGCGCCAACAACACCCAGTACATTCAAGTTTTATAAATAAACCACTGCGCTGTAGAGACTATATTAGTTGTGAAGTAATACAACATGGCCGACACATATAGCAGCGAACTTGACAGACTCGAACTAAACTTAAGTTCCTTTCCTCTTCATTGAAGTCAATGAATGGAATTAAAATGAATATATAACTATATATTTAAAACTATATAATAAATAAAACGCTAAATTTTCTTGCTTGGTTATGACCTTATTTAGGGTTAGGGATATTTTGTGACTGACTTTCACTGGGTACTGGACACAATTTGGTAATCTAACTAAAAACGCGTCGCTCCATTAGATAGTTTCACTTGGGTGTTCCTGCTAGAAGCTTGAACGATTGGCAATTAATAGTGATATATCTACATTGTTATGATATCTATAGACATAACAATCTTCCTGATGAAAAATATACATGGCACAATGTCACCAAAAGAGTTGATAATGACGACGACGTGAGAATTACAAAGGCGCTTCAACGGGTTAGGTCATATTGCGCCGCTTGTGATATTGTGAGTTAATGGTGTGTTTGATGATTATGGTAATGACAGTAATAGAAAAACTTTAAGTTATTTATTTAAATAGAAATGTTATTTATTATTTGTTGTAACTGCTATGCATTATGTATAGGGGTACAACCGTACAAGTGGCAACAGACTGAAATAACAAATAAAAATATAAATGTTAAATAATAATGATAATTAGTTTAATAATTTTTGTGGGATGCATGCCTAACTAGGTATGTTGCGGATAAGACAATTGATAAGGGATGTCCGAGGTCTGTTTAAGAGAACTCAATCCCTTGCATTCGCCTTAACGACTAAAAAAAAAACTTCAGTCAGGATTGCCGGTCTTGACGGGACTTGAACCCGGGACCTCCCGAATCAGAGTCACGCGCTTAACGCTCAAGCCAACACTGTCGCTAAATTGAAAATATCTTACCAATATCTAACTGGGTCTAAATAAACAATTACATTAAGGTTGCCCATCGATATCAATATATCGATATATATCGATACACACAATTAATTTCGATATCGATATTTGTTTTCTACATCGCGATATTTCAAAGTACCAAAATTGAGTTAAAAACGCGTAAAAAATGAAAAAAATTGGTTTTGAGTAGCTTCGACATCGAGTAATTCTGCAGTATCCAGTCAACATCACGTCGTTTGCTGCCTAGAGTGCACACGGCACGGTTCGAACTGGCGTCATACAGTGTCGTGGCGATGGGAAGACGCACATGTTGGGGGAACTGCCATGGAAACTATATTTAAAAATTGGAGGGAAAATATCGATATATATCGATATCGTTTGGCCATTTTTTTTCGATATCGATAATGGATTTTCATATCGTTGGGCATCCCTAGTTAAATCTAATGATATCGTCAAAACCATTCTCTGCGTCTAGTTCCTTAAGTGTGTGATGATAACATGGTGAGATTACACCCCCGTCTCCTACCACACAAAGCTCCTTATTAGCGCGCCGCGCCAGAGAGCTTTGAGTGAAGATACTACACTTGATATCACAGACTTTCAAAGAGAATTTGCTCAGGTAACCGTTTTGAAACTCTTAATAGAGTCTTTGAGGTAAGGAGATTGTAAGCCGCAGATTGGGGAGACTGCTTCTAGTTCTGTCAGTGGGTGATGATAACATGGTAAGATTACACCCCCGTGTCCCAAGCCTTATCAGCGCGCCGCGCCAGAGAGCTTTGAGTGAAGATACTACACTTGATATCACAGACTGTCAAAGAGATTATGCACAGGTAACCGTTTTGAAACTCTTAATAGAGTCTTTGAGGTAAGGAGATTGTAAGCCGCAGATTGGGGAGACTGCTTCTAGTTCTGTCAGTGGGTGATGATAACATGGTAAGATTACACCCCCGTGTCCTACCACACAAAGCTCCTTATTAGCGCGCCGCGCCAGAGAGCTTTGAGTGAAGATACTACACTTGATATCACAGACTGTCAAAGAGATTATGCTCAGGTAACCGTTTGAAACTCTTAATAGAGTCTTTGAGGTAAGGAGATTGTAAGCCGCAGATTGGGGAGACTGCTTCTAGTTCTGTCAGTGGGTGATGATAACATGGTAAGATTACACCCCCGTGTCCCAAGCCTTATCAGCGCGCCGCGCCAGAGAGCTTTGAGTGAAGATACTACACTTGATATCACAGACTTTCAAAGAGATTATGCACAGGTAACCGTTTTGAAACTCTTAATAGAGTCTTTGAGGTAAGGAGATTGTAAGCCGCAGATTGGGGAGACTGCTTCTAGTTCTGTCAGTGGGTGATGATAACATGGTAAGATTACACCCCCGTGTCCCAAGCCTTATCAGCGCGCCGCGCCAGAGAGCTTTGAGTGAAGATACAACACTTAATATCACAGACTTTCAAAGAGATTATGCACAGGTAACCGTTTTGAAACTCTTAATAGAGTCTTTGAGGTAAGGAGATTGTAAGCCACAGATTGGGGAGACTGCTTCTAGTTCTGTCAGTGGGTGATGATAACATGGTAAGATTACAACCCCGTGTCCCAAGCATTATCGCGCGCCGCGCCAGAGAGCTTTGCGTGAAGATTACAACACTTGATATCACAGACTGTCAAATAGATTTTGCACAGGTAACCGTTTTTAAAACTCTTAATAGAGTCTTTGAGGTAAGGAGATTGTAAGCCACAGATTGGGGAGACTGCTTCTAGTTCTGTCAGTGGGTGATGATAACATGGTAAGATTACACCCCCGTGTCCCAAGCCTTATTAGCGCGCCGCGCCAGAGAGCTTTGAGTGAAGATACTACACTTCATATCACAGACCTTGAAAGAGATTTTGCACAGGTAACCGTTTTGAAACTCTTAATAGAGTCTTTGAGGTAAGGAGATTGTAAGCCGCAGATTGGGAAGACTGCTGTTTCTAGTGGAGCTTCAGTTTACGTTGTAGTGCAGGAATAATGCAACGAAACTCTTCACAAGATATTCGTTAAAGTTTGACATATAATTATTATAATATGTTTTATTATTGATGTACAACTACAGTGCCACCAAGGCTTGGCATTATAATAATATGTCATGTCCACTTTAAAGAGACTATAAACGTATTCTATAGCACAACACTGAACTTACAATATCATTTACATATTATATTCTATTAATAAAAATCTACAAAAATGAAATTTCTTTTAAATTTTTAATTCACGCCTTAAAAATAAAAATTTAAGTTTTTTTGTTATTTACAAAAAATATTTGATAATGCACACCTTAAAAATAGAATAAACTTAACAGTATCATAAATTCCAGGACAATAATTTATGATTAATTTAAAAGAAAAACAAGCGCATGAGAGTGAGAATCAGTTTTAATTTTAAGTTCAATTTCAGCCTTCAGTTTTCAACGTTTCTGACAAGGATTTATTTTGAATACCCGGCACCTCCACCAAAATTTCGAAATTATGCATTTTGTGTGTAATGCCGATATTTTGATATGAAGTATTTTGAGCTTACTCGCGTACAAACGATTGTTACGATCTCACAATCGCGATTTATGACCCGGCACCTCCACCAAAACTTTTTTTTTTAAATTTCGTGATCTGATTCGTGTTTAAATACATAAATGCTAATTTCACCACTAGTTCGCGGTATCAACTAAAATATCGCGAAAATTCACGAATTAAAAATTGGTACCATTCAATCACAAATTCAGGTGATTCATGTGCAAACTAAATTTGAAGGGATTATTGCAACTATAAAAAAATCGAGAATTTCGTTCTCACCATTTTTGCACATCTCTATCTATTAGCCTACAGTGACTTTAAAATATGTTTTTAGTTTTTTAAGATTTAAAATTTGTGTTTAGTTCCAGTATTTTTGTGTCAAAATTCTCCAAGGGCATGGAGCGTTACTTTTATGATCGTGTAATGATATTTATTTTGGGATATTTTTGCCAAAGGCTTCAGTAAAAAAATCTCCAAGTTTAACAGTAACTAGACCTATTCATCAGGTCATAGTGAACCAGATAATATGTTAGATTTTACTCGGTAAATTCATAGTAAAATCGGCATGTATTAAATATATTTTTAGGTTTATCTTTTTAGAACCCCTTTAGTTTTCTAGAATAACTAGAGTTTGAGCGGTAATTTAAAAGTATCTAGTAGTTATTTGATCCACTGTTGAACATCTGCTTTGGTTCCCAACCGATATAGTTTAAACAATGAGAGATATTTACCTTTAATTAAAACGGGGTTTGATATGTCTATATTAACCTTTGCTGGTGTTATTATTTCTATCAGAAATTGTTTTTTTATTTAACATTGTTGTTGTAATATTATTACAAAATTTGCTAAACTTCAGTTTATTATATTGTTTGGATTTAAGTTAAAAGTTTAATTAATTGCGTTCGTCTGTTTATCACTTTAAAAAACAAATAGGGTTAAATGAGTTTGAATGAGTTTTCAGTTTTGTTTTAAACTGGCTTCAACTTTATTGGATGAGCGTAGCGAGCGTAGCGAGCGAAGCGAAGATTCCATTTCACTACACTGGAGAAAAAAATCCGGAATGTTTTTTTTTTTTTTTTCTTTTTTTTTTTTTGTATTTTTGTGTGTCTGTGAACACGATTCCGGCTAAACCAATACTCCAATTGCGATGAAATTTTATGGAGGTCTGTGAAATCTCTGAACGAAGAACTGCACGGGGGGAAAAATCGATCAAAAAATTATTTCTCATGAAAATCGCAATTTTACGATTTTTTTCGATTTTTAAAAAAATTCTTCGACTTATAACATCTACATGCTTTATCCGATTGAAATGATTTTTTCACAGAACCTTAATTTTATGAATTAATATATTCGTGTGAAATTTGAGCGCAATCGAAAAATCATTTCTCATGATAATCGCAATTTTACGATTTTTTTAATTTTTAACATTTCTTCGACGAATAAAACCTACATGCTGTATCCGATTGTAATGATTTTTTCACAGAACTTTAATTTTATGAGTTTATATTCGTGTGAAATTTGAGCGTAATCGAAAAATGATCTATTAAAAAAATCACAATTTTACGCTTTAATCGTTTAAAAAAAATTACGCTCATCCATCAACGCGGGGGACTTAAGCGTTTTCCTAGTTTATAATAACTATACTTGAACTGTTAATTACGGGCAAAGGACACGTACAGTCCGCTTCTTACTACTTACTTCTGTGTCTGACTGTACACGACTTCTATTAAGTATTTACTTCTGTGTCTGCCTGTACAAACAACGCATGTAGGACTGACAGTGTAGTTAAGGCTACAGTACTCTAGCTTTATAATAATAGAATGTACCAGATATAAATAGTTTGCTCATGCACAACGTTTCACCGATTACACACCAATACATTGATGTTCATTTAGTGTTGTTTGGTTTTATATAAACAAAATCAATTACCCTGTTAAGTTCACATACTGATTAACAAATGAGGTCAACAAATTAAAATATAAGCACTGCACTCAAAATTATAAACTAATCCGTATAAACTGTACTTTAAAAAATTAAAATATTACACCAGTAATGGACACTAAAAATGTTTAATATAAAGAGGTAAAAATAGAGTTTTGTGAATAGATGCTACAAAGCGCTATTTCTGCAATTAAAACTATGGTTTTCCATTCCTATTTTATTTTACAAAGTTCCTATAATTTGTTTATACACATTTTTATTCAGATGATATTAATTCAACCTTGGTGATATAATTTTAAAATAAAAATATGAAAAAAATTCATACATAAGATTTTGAAAGTAGCCAAAAAATAGTTTCTACAAAACGCTATAAAATGACAATTGAAAATGCTATATACACGTATCTCTAATAACATTATAAATGTGAAATATGAATGTGAAAAAGAAAGAATAGTAAAGAAAAACGAAAATGTGCGAAATATTTAGTTTCACTGCCAAATCAAATATATTTTTACGGATCTTTTACATTTTGTCAGGAATATCAATCACATCGCGATCAATCGTGTTCGTAGAATCGATATTTGAACTTGTAGAAACTAGATCGAGTATTCACCCCCCGAGAATCAACACATAGGTCAAGTATTCACTCTCGCTCTCTCACAGCTCTCAAAGCCGGAGTCAATTATTCACGGCTTAGTGTAGGTGGCAGCGTAGTGATGACGTCATCTTGTAGCAGCGAGACGTACTGACACCAGCTGCCGCGCGCACTCAAGGCAGCACCTGTTTAGAGGTGGATGCGGCCATCTTGAATCCGCCATTTTGATATCCAGAGACAACGAAGACATATTGACAGCTTCGGATGTGCAATTAATATCCAAGGAGAAATGAATAACTAAGGAGACAGCATGGCGTCATAAAACCCGTAACCAGATTCAACGTTAATGGTGGTCGGTAAGATCCTCGAACCCAAAGTAAGGTCGACGGTATCGTCAAAGTTCACTTTTATGTTATGAAACAAACAAAAACGTCAGGAACAAAAAGCACATTTCATCTCATTATTCATTCTCATAATAATACAAGTGTTATTATAATTATCCAGTTGATTCAGTACCGCCATCTTGGTCGTCAACAACGTTCTAAATGGCTAAGATTCGTGCCACAGCCACAGACAGATAGCGCATGATGTCTCCTTAGTATATCCCTTCGTCCGTGTTAGTGCCACGTATTCTAGACAAGGCAGCACAATTGTAACATTTGAGCGGAAAAACTCTCCCAATGTCTCGTGTAAAGATGGATATAGTTCGCTGCGGCCATTTAATATCCGCCATTTTGTAATAGCCTGTAGTTAATCCCTTTGCACTCACATTTAAAGACATGATATACTAACGAATACATTTAAAAGTGAAAAAAATTGTCTCCCATGAAAAACGTACATTATTTTCACAAATCCACCAATTTGATTTTGTTAATTTTACCGACATTGCAGGTCTTAGTTTAAAGATTTCAATGGTCCTCTAAACAAATCATCAATGAAGATGTTTGCCAAGTAGAGAGAGAACAGACAGAAAAACATATAAAAAATAATTTTATATAAATTTTCCTAGGATAGTCAAATTGAAGTCTTTGCAAAGCAAATATTTTTTTTTCAATTAAGAAAATAGATTTTCATAACTGAGCGGTACGGTTTTTGTGTTAAATTCGCGATTAAAAAAAAAATGTTACATCAAACTTCAGACTACAAAAATAAAAAACTTGGTTGAGAAAAAATATAATTTCCTAAATCTTTCTTTGATTTTCGACTTTTTGTCAGATATAATTAAATATCATCTCCCGATAAGTAAAGCAGGTAAAAGATAAAAGCCATTCAAAAACCATTCGGGTCACATTTCATTACGGTTTTTTTCTCCCCTGGATATAACAAACGCGTCGTTTTTGTTTGAAGTTCCCGTCAAAAGTTCGTTCGTAATCCAACGGGAAATCAGCTGCTAAAAAACTTTTTCCTGTCGACTCATTTACAAATGATAATTCTGACTGTATCATAAATGTTCTCGACTCAGACCAAATGAAATTAGAACATGTGAAAATGGGTGGTTACATCAATATTAGAGACCAAGCTTAACTTTTCCGTCTGTGCGTGTGTCTCGTCTCACGATAAAAACCGAACATGACGGCCGATTACTACGCGACGTTTTTGCAATAACTTCAACAAGGATGATACAGCATATTTAAATGGAAAGGAGGGAGTGGTAAGTTCCCAAAAAGTTTCATAATTCATGACCAACTTTACTGAATGTAAGATGAAGCGAATACATTTTTTTTATCGACATGCATCATCTGTAAACTTTTTTCCAAAGTGACTTAATTTGGTGAGTGAAAATAATTCGAGGTCGATAAGTGGTCAAGAAGTTGTGGAAATACCCTGAATTTGGCGATCAATTGATTTTTTAACGGACATTCCACAGTCATAAAAATAATTGGGTCGAACTAATTAATTCATTAGTGTAAATGGGCTACATTAAGTTTAAGGGAATTCACACAATAAAAAATGTATATATTACGGGTAATAATAATATTAAACTGTACGTAAATTGAAACTGTATAACCTGAAATATATTGGATAATACATTTAAAAAAGGCTTATTTGGATTAAGGGCGCCTCAACCGTCGGATCATTAAGCGCCACTCTAGCCAAAGATTATGGGGAGGAGAGGGGGTGTTCCCACATCGTCATCGTCTTTGTTAGATAATCCTAATAATTATTGGTTTTGTTATCTACGACGACGTTAGAACCAGGGCGCTTCAACCGGTTAGGTCATATTGCGACACCTGAGATATAGCAAGTAAATGAAATGAGTAGGCCTATGTGGTGTGTTTGATGTTTATATTGTTTTCTTAGTGTATAAAAGGAAAGAATATTATGCATGCGTTGAACACTATATTCCCTCTACGTGGTTTAAGTCACATGTCCGTAGCTAGTTTGCGTGCAGAACGGATGTCTTAACCCCTCACGAAACAAGTAGTTCTCGGTTAGATTAACACGAGGACATATCTCACCCGAGCAAACAGGACGTACGAAATCTCCAAACTTATCGGAATCAAATACATGGTAATAATTGCTTTTCGTCGAGGGGTAAATGAGGTTTAATTGCGCCAATGAATTACTTTCTGGGTTGCGTGTGAGGGGTGATAAAAGTGTTGGGGGGGGGGGGGTGGTAGTGGAGAAGATTGAAAGTAGGGTGCGTTTGGTGTAAGGTGGTCCCACTAACTCTGCTGTGGATATTAGTTTAACATTCATTTGGATTTTTTTAGTGTCATACATACAAATATATCAAGTACAAAAATAATACAAAACAAAATATAACACCAGAAAAGCTGTGAGGTGTAACAGATTAATTAAAAATTGTAATACGACGGTTACAATACAGAGAACAAAAAATATTATCAATAAATAAGTCCTACTCCCTATTTATTAAAGACCATTTTATGGGAGCAACAATTATACACATTGCCAACTATATCACTAACGTTTGGTAAACTTACGTTAATTTCATGGCTTACTCAAGTTAAGTTGTATTAAAACAAGACAATGGAGCAACTCTTCCTTGCCGTCTCGTTTCGAAAATATGGTTATTTTGTTATTTTGTAATTTTTTTAATTCAGAAATTTGGGTAAATTTTTAAATTAGGTATTTAAAAATTTTACATTGTGTGAAATAGTAAATTTTGTATATTATATAATGCGTAGTATTTTAAAATAGTTATTTCATCTTCACTCATGCATGACGAGCCCCCTGCCCACGCTTGTCAGACCTACGCAAAGCGGAACACCGCTAATGGTCTCTGCGAGTGAAGCGTCAGCAAACGAAGGACACGGATTACATCTGTGTTTATTCGTTGACAGAAGAGCACTTTGAATAATCCCGTGCTGAGGGACACAGCATGGCGGCGCATTGATGGAAACAAGATGGCGGAGGATTATATTATCTGGGAAACCAATTTTATTCTAAATATATATAATATTAGATATAGATTACTATTAGCGTTTATTGGATGAATTTTAAAAATTGTATGTTTTCTATGAAATATTATATTAGGCCTAAATAACTATTCCTAATTGCTTAACAGAATATACAATTATATTATAAATAAGATGGCAACCAAAAGTTTAATACTAAGTAAGAAATAATTATTGTTATATTCAATTTAAATAGATTATCTTAATTTAATATAAGGGCATCAAGTAGGAGTGTATCATAACATGTAACTTTATTAAAATGTATGTACTTTAACTACTTTAAAAAAAAACTAAATAAATAAATTAAAAAAATAAAATAAAAATAAATAAATAAATAATGAGAGAACACGAGGATATGATGCTTTATCGCGATATACAATATTAACAGAGTAAATAACACATATTGACTGTTGGCGAGTGGAAGGAGTTCGGCCAGGAAGCAACAGATTTTGTAAATTTATTTGTATTAAGGGTGCGTCAACCGTTAGGTCATAATGCTCCACTGTAGCCAAGAGAATATGGAGAGGAGGCCCATGCTGGTCAGAACCAGCCACGGGTAGAGAAAGAAAAGGGGAGGGAGGTTCTCACGTCGCGGTCGTCATCGTCTTTGTCATCGTCCGTGGTGACGTTGTATGAAACTTCTAATGGATTACCAATATGTTTTTTTATCAGCCAGAAAAAGTTCAAAAAATATTTAATTTTGAACTTCTTAAAACAAAATCTAAAAACGTGAAAATTGATTTGTTTAAAAAGTAACTGTAGAGCCTATTTTTTCCGCTTCAGCAACAACTGTGCACCATTTAAACATCGGTGTTGTCATTAGTACGAGCGTACAGGAAGGAATCTGCCCGTAGATATCCCGTACAATTGGCCAGATTAGCAGTCAGCGGTCCACTTCCGGGACAATTGGAAGCCATCTTGAATGAGTGAGTTTGCATGTTAATTAGATGGGAGCGATTAATCGAAAAAATATTTTGAAAGATGGACGCCAGTTTGACAGGTGAGCATATTATTCTTTAACACCAAATGATTACGAAATTTTGCTTTGAATTGTTTCTGTTTGTTCAATACCATGCTGCACAAGCTAAAACCATATCAAACAAATCTATAAAGTACTTTATTGCATTAAAAAGCATGAATTAAAACGCCAAACTGCCATTTTCAATGGGTGGGATTGACACTTCAATTTGCTACGCTCGCGCCTGTGCGGAGGTATTGGAGACTGCTAATCTAGCCTACTATAGGTGTTAAGATATCTATGAATCTACCTTAAATAAGTCCAGTTAATTAATATGCATTTTAAAAAGAACAACACCCCATATTTTGTATTTATATATTAAACCGCAGAGAATTATATAATAATATTTTGGGCATATTTGAAGAAATGTTTGTTAATATTGATTTATTTTTCAGCCTTAAGCAGTCACAGCCATAATAATTTAAAAATAACATACACACTTTATGTCAGCGATTAAACTGTAGTTTTAATCCTCATAAAACAGTTTTTATTTCTCACAATCTCGCACGGCCTAAATCAGCGTGTAATGTTGTACGTCGGTTAGTCTTAGTAGTTCGTTTATGTTGTATGCCTATCAATGTAGATACTAGGAAAACGCTTAAGTCCCGCCGCGTTGTTGGATGAGCGTAATTGGTGAATTGAGCTGCCATGTGTTTTGCGGATTTTCTGTTGTTCTGTGAAAAAATCAGAACTTTGTTGAAATTTTTTTAAAATTAAATCAAATTATTAATGTAATTTAAAAAAGGAAAAAATCGTAATATTGAAATTTTCATAAGAAATAATTATTCGATTACGCACAAATTTTACACGAATATATTAATTCTTAAAATTAAGGTTCTGTGAAAAAATCATTATAATCGGATAAAGCATGTAGGTGTTATAAGTCGAAGAAATTTTTTAAAAATCGAAAAAAAATCGTAAAATTGCGATTTTCATGAGAAATAATTTTTCGATTGCGCTCAAAAACGTGGCAGTTCTTAGTTCAGAGATTTCGAAGGCCTCCATAAAATTTCATCGCAATCGGAGTGTCGGTTTAGCCGGAATCGTGTTAACAGACAGACAAAAATACAGAAAGAAAGAAAGAAAGAAAGAAAAAAAAAAAAAAAAAAAAAAAAAAAAAAAAACATTCCGGATTTTTTTCTCCAGTGTAGTGAAATGGAATCTTCGCTTCGCTCGCTACGCTCGCTACGCTCATCCAACAATAATGTCATGTTTTATTATATCAGTAACATTGTAAGTGAAGTCAATGTGTTATATTTGTTTATTATTTATTATTTATTATTTATTTAACGTCTATCCTATTCAGTTATAAAAACTGATTTACAAAAGAAGGACAACTAAATAAATCTAATTACATAGATGCAGAAACAAAAATAAAACTACATTTTCGTAAATATTTGAAATAGTAGCATTACAACAACAATCCATTAAACACAACAATTTTGGTAACAAATAAAAATGATATTATATGCATTTAATGAACGAATCAAATATAAAAAAGGGTGGAGAATGAAAAGAAAAGTCATAGTCTTGGTGTTTGGCTTCCTCACATGCAACACATCCACATTAGTTTACCGCTGAGTTCAACATTAGCAGAGTCTAATTCTGAACTCAGCTGTTCATAGTCAGGTTAAATGTCGGAACCATTAATACACACATTACGTCGTGAATCTGCGATGGACTCGTTTATGATGTGTAGAAAGAAGATGGCTACTTGCCACCGCTTTATGGCTGGTTGGCCGTAATTATCTAAATTATGTTTACTTTTATGTATAGTAACTGCCCTTCCAGAGATGACACAATTTTCAAAAATAGGAATAATATTATTAAAATAAATTTTATTCAATTTTTATCCGTTTACTACTTCGTCATTTTGATACTTTTTGATAATTTGAATAAAAGTCTCATTTAATCCTATGATTTTATTATACATTAGTACTTTATAGAAATAAATAAAAAAAAGTGCCTACACAGGGGATCGAACCTGGGACCTTGGCTGTCTAAAGTGCTAACATAACAGCGTCATATTCGCCTACTATAAAGCCAAGGTTAAACATCATATTAAGATAAGTTTAGTAAGTTCTATTGAAGGGAACCAGGAATACCTTGTTAAGGAGCCGAGACCTATCTGAGTATCTTCTACAATGTTAAATTTTACTGAGTTGTTTAATTTGTCGTTAATAAAAAATAAAACTGAATTATAATAATATCTTCAAACATATATCACAAAGGTGAATAAACTAGGGACACTAAAAAACAAAATATTATAATTTTCATGACTGTGCGGATATAGAGGCTTTGAATCCCGGGTGGGCGTGTAGGGAAAATACGGCGGTTATAACACAATGTAAAATGGGTACTTAATATTAGTTAAGCAGAATCTCACACTAAAAGTTTATGTTTCTCAGAATTCATTTTTGTTTGACATTTTATAAGAAATAATTCATAAAATATGGTCTGGACCGGCACCTCCACCAAAAGATGTAGGTATACATCTTTCAGAGGCGGTTTAACACTTACTGGGGCCCTGCGCGCAGCCTGTTTTAGGGCCCTATTGCAGTAGCGGACCTAGTACATAATCAAGGAGGGCAGATCTCTCCATAGTCCATGAGGATATTTTTCAAAATAAGGATTTTAGAGTGCAT
>JAMZAV010004948.1:0-46935 GCA_024449915.1 Sweltsa coloradensis
AGGGGCATCTTTGTATATGAAGATGCGGTAGTTATTTAATATGCGCATCTAGCCGACTAGAGACACGATTCTAGACTACCTAAATCATTGACGACTTGAATTGTACCGCCTCCTGACGTCACGAGGCAACATGGCGGAATTAGTTGGTATAAATCCTCATTTCGCAAGTTGACGCCTGGTTCACGGCGCAAACACTTATCACGCTCTAACTTTTATTCTATTCATTATTTGGACAATATTTAAATGAATAATATTTAGCAAATATATCATTCTTGTATATGCGATTATTTCGATTTTTTTTGACACAGTCGTGTAGCTTGTTATAACAATGTACGCATCATACATGTGAAATTATCAATGACTTAAGTTTTCTCAATAATTTATTGACAAAAAAAACTACTGATCGGATTTCGACAAGACCTCTTTAAAAATATGCATCAGACTGTTTAGACAAGAAATAAACAACTTCTAGATAGAAAGTGCAACTGAACGAAACTTTGCAGCATAGAGTAATATGCAGGGTATGTGTTTTTATCTAAAATACGCACTCTTGACGTGCGGATGAGCCATGAAAAAGTGTACGCTGCATATTACTCTATGCTGTAAATTTTCGTTCAGTGCACTTTCTATCTAGAAAGTAGTATAGTTCTTGTCTTAACAGTCTGATGCATTTTTACAAAGAATTCTTGTCGAAATCCGATCAGTAGTTTTTTGTCAAATTAATTAATGAGAAAACTTAAGTCATTGATAATTTTCACTTATGTGATGCGTAAATTGTTATAGCAAGCCAACGACTTTGTCAAAAAAATCAAAATAATCACTATTACAAGGAATGATATGTTAGCTAAATATTATTCATTTAAGTACTGGTCCAAATAATGAATAGAATAAAAATTAGAGCGTGATAAGTGATGCGCCGTTCAGCAGGCGCCTATTTGGGAAATGAGGATTTATACCCACTACTAGTCACGTGACCTATCGATCGTTTTAAGCTCCGCCGCATTTCGAGTCGTCAATCGCCTACCTTTCAGATCAAACATTTCAAATGCAGTGGCAAATCTATGCATCAAAGGTATTTGGCTAGTCATAAGCTCTTAGTAATAAACAACTTTCAGGCCAGTGCTTAGTGCCTAGTAGGTATAGTAGTGCGATCAAGGTGTCTTCTAAAACACAAACTATAGTGCAAAATGTGATACCAGCATAAAATTTGCAATTATGTAGATTTTGTAATGAGAAAATTTGAAAAATAACTGGCTCCACGATGGGGTCTTATTATTTAACTATTAATTAATTAATTAATATTAATTGGTTAATTATGTGACACGAATTTAAAATGGAAATTAAATATATGGGTTTTATTAGAGATTTTTCACGGTAAAAAAAAAAAAAAATAATTTGAAAAAAAAAATTAAAATAAAAAACATAGTTAAAAATATTTTTTTTTGCGATTTTTTTTTTTTTAACCAAAAGCAAAACTTTAAAAGAAAAAATTTTTAAAAACCCCAATGATACAAGGTTCACAAAAGAGCTGGTAATATAATTAATGTATCTTTTTTTAAATTTTTCATAAAGTAAAAAACAAAATTTTTAACACAAAAACAATAGTGTAAATATGTCAAAATTTGGGACAAAATATGATGCCAACTTAAAATAAGCAACTAAAGCTTTTAAAATGAGAAATTCGAAAATAACGGCTCCAAGCTGAGGTTTAGTTTTTAACATAAATGATTAATACTTTAATTTTTTTAATTTAAGTCCAAAATTTCAAAGTGAAGAAATTTTTGTTTTTTTTTTGGTATCAATTGAAAGCTTTTTTTCCCAAACTTAAAAAAAAAAATACTTTGAAAAAAATATATGAAAATATCAGTTATAGAAAAATATGTTGATTTTGTGATTTTTTAGTTTTGAACAAAAGATCAATTTTTAAAGAAAATTTTTCTTCAAAACCAATGATAACACAGTGTTCACAAAAAGAAGGGTTTACATTTTAGTATCTTTTTAAATTTTCTATAACATAATAAAATATGTTTACACAAATTAACAAATTTTCTTAAATGAAAAGTTACAGAAAACATTTTGTGTGACGTAGCAAAATGCACTTTTTGATGTTTATATCAACCCTTTAAAAGTTTTTGTAATAAAAATTTTTAAAAAATTATTTGTCCAGGCAGAGTTTTGAGTTTTTTAAGATGAAGGGGTTTAAAAATAATTTACTTAATGTCCCCCAAAAAATATTAAAGTGGAGGTAAATTTGTATTTTTGGAAAAGAAAGCTTTTGTCACCAACTTTAAGAAAAAAATCGGGAAAAAAATATTTTGAAATAAAATATTATGAAAAGGGCCATAGTTAATTGTTGATTTTGTGTTTTTTAGTTTTTGAACAAAAAGATCAATTTTAAAGTAAAATTTCTTAAAACCCAAGAAACTTAGTTTTTAAAAAAAGAGTTGGCAATATAATTTAAATAATTTCAATGTTCAATTTCAAAATAGTAATTACAAAAAATTTTCCCACAAATTAAAAAAATTTTCTTAATTGAAAGTTACGAAACACGTTTTTTTTTGGGGGTAAGCAAAATGAATTTGACTTGTTGATTCAATCTTGAAGATTTTTTTATAAAAATTTTCGAAAATCACTGGGCCCAGACTGAGTTTGGGGTATAAAACTGAATTGATAATTAATTTTAAATATTTAATTGTGCCCAAAAATATTAAAATGAAAAAAAATTTGTCATTTTGGAACAAATGAAAGATTTGTTACCCCCCAAGCACCAAAAAAAAAAAAGACCAGAGCTATTTTTCTCTGGGTGAAGCGAAATTGAAGTATTGTTGGCACAGCAATATCTCCCGCGTGATGATAGTGCTGATACCACGATATAATGGGGAATGGTTTACGCTTAATACTCAAAACTCAGCCTGGATCAGTGATTTTTGAAAATTTTTATTACAAAAACTTTAAGGTTAAAACAAGTCAAATGATGCATTTCGCTACGTCACACAAATTTTTTGTAACTTTTCAAATTCAAGAAAATTTGTTAATTTTAGTGAAATATTTAATTACATTATAGAAAATTGAAAATGATACAGTAATTATAGAACCCGTTCTTTTGTGAAAAAATGTGTTATTGGTTAGAAAAAATTTTTTTAAAGGATCTTTGGTTCAAAAAAATAAAAAATACAAAATCAAAATATTTAAATAAAAATGTATATATTTAAAATAATTTTTCAATGTAGGGATTTTTTTCTAATGTTGGGAAAAAAAAAGCTTTCAATGATGCCAAACACCAAATTTTTTCCCCCTTTTAAAAATTTTTGGACTAAAATTTAAAAATTTAATGTTAATTTAAACAATTAAAAGTTTAAAAACTAAAACCCCCTTAACTTGGAGCCAGTTTTTTCGAATTTTCATTACAAAAAACTTTTAAAATTGCTAAATTTTAAGTGGATCAATTTTTTACCATGTTTGAAAATTTACGCCATATTGTTATTTCAGTTAAAAATATGTAATTTTCTTTTTGAAATTTAAAAATGATACATAATTATATTACCAGCCTTTTGGAAAACGTGATTCATTTGGGTTTCAAGGGAAAATTTTTTTAAAAAGTTTATCTTTGGTTTAAAAACTAAAAAATAGCAAAAATCAACATCTTTAACAGTATAACTTAGATATTTCAAATATTTTTTCAATTATTTTTTTTTTTATAAAGGGAAAAATGCTTTAATAAATCCAAAAATGACAATTATTGCCACTTTGAAATTCGGTTTACATAATTAACCAATTAATATTAATTAATTTTAAAATAGTTAAAATAATAAAACCCATCGAAGACCAGTTATTTTAAATTTTTCATTACAAAATCTACAAATTGCCCCAAAATTTTTTTGCTGGGTTTCCCCTTTTGCACTATAGGTAGTAATCTTTACTCACTATGGGACAGCAGCCTTTGAGTACTTCGAGAATTTTTAAATCTCACATGAAATATTCGTAACACAGCATAGCAACATAATTTGTTTTTTCTGGAAAAAAGCTAAAATCCCCCCCGCGTTGATGGATGAGCTTTTTAAAGTTTTTTGTTTGTGGTGGGTATCTTTTCTTTTGCAAGTGCTTTGTTTTTTGCCGTCGCAATAGGGATTTGTTGCAAGTTTTTATTTTTTTTGTTAATTTTTTATTATTTAACGTAAAAAAACTTAAAATTTAAAAATATATTCTATGGATTTTGTAAATTTTAACATTTTTTTTTCAAAAAGGGAATAATCACCATAACTTAAAGCCATGATAATAGAACGTTTTAGCCCACCCTTTTGGTAGAATTGGCCCAAATGGGACGAAAATATCGCACAAAAAAATAAAAAAAAAATATTTAAAAGCTATTTCTCCGATTCTGGTAAAATTTTTTAACCTTTTTTTTAGAAAGCAATACTCCCCATTTCCTTTAAAGTCCATGTGAAATATACGTTTTGCCCCACCCCTTTGGTCAGAATTGGCCCAAATGGACGAAAATATCGCACTAAAAAACGAAAAAAAAAAACGTAAAAATACGATATTCATGAGAAATTTTCTTCGATTGTACCCAAAAACGTGGCAAGTCTAAGTTCAGAGAAACGAAGGTCTTTGCAATTTTCATCAAGATCGCATATGCCGTTTGCCCGGTAGAGAGCGAAAAAAACAGCGGAAACACAAAAAAAAAAAAAAAAAACAACCGAGCTAAATTTTTGGGGGGTCGTGAATTGAAGTCTTCGCTTCGCTCATCCAAATCAAGAAATGCAATTGCAAACATCAGTTAGAATTCTCCGAACTAAAATTTTCAATTGAAGAGGAACGTTACCGGAAAATGATGGGTTGAGAGGGTTAATGAGAGAAGGTGATGCAATCTTCAGTATAACGTGTAGGGGAGCACACGAGGGAAAGATTAAATATCTTTCAAGAGAGCGAGATATGTTATTGATGTGAAGATGTGTTATGATTTTAGAGTAATGATTCGGGTTTTCCATCTACGTGAGATATGTTATGTATCATTATAAAATATAGTTTAAAGAAATGTAATATGTAATAAATTAATGAGTCAGGTAATTTTATCACACGTTTACGAACATAGTTTCAACACTTTACTGGACTGGACCTGATATTTCGTAAGTTTTGTAATGTATATTTATTTTCATTTGTAGGTGTTAATATTTGTGATGTAATATTTTAGAACGTGAAGTACGTTTAACGCAATGGGCATCACAACGCAGCTGTTGCCGGCTGTATCGTAAGTCTTTATCTGTGAATGTTTTCGAGACGTTAAGTAGTGTTATACTTATAAGTATTACGGAAATGATGGCCAATTACGTAAATCCAAATCTTTTAATGCACTCGAGTCTACGGTAAAACAAAGTGTAAAGCTACCTATAACGTTTCTTTCATTGTTTGTCAGGGGAAAAAATATCAGAGGGCGAACTCACGACACCAATTGCGAAGACAAACAGCCAACGTCGAGAAAATAACAAAAAGGTGAACATGTTTTCGAATTAATATAAAAAGACGGTAGGGCAGAATATTGAAGAAAAACATTTTTAACCCACGCCAACTTCTGGATAAGCAAATTGAAATTTACATAATTGTGTTTGAGCAAGTCTTCGTTAAAAATATTTCAAATTTGATCATTATTGATTAGGTGATCTCCCTTACGACAGGCACATCAATCGAGTTCCCACCCTAACGTACATATTTTCTTTAAGGTTGGCTACATGTTTACATGGCTGCCAATATCTTCTTGACTGGAAATCAATTGGATTGCCAGTCCGCTATTTTAGTCACGGAGACCACTCCATCAGGAAAGAGCTGCTTGTGCCTGGCCCAGAGTCTTGGATGGTGTGTTGCTGATAAAAGCCACTCCAAGTGGTCGAAGAGTTTGAGAATCCGATGACAGATGGCAGTGCTGTCGGGGAAGTGGCGTTATTTAGAATGTTGTCAACCCTGTGTCAATATCGTGTTTTAGGCTTATAACTATGAACGTTCTTCACTATAATATATTTTATATTACTATCTGTGATGTCTATGTTTGGGTTAAAAAAAAGCATTTCGAACTTGAAGGTAATAGTCTATAGCACAAAACTATATGCCTACACTACAGCTTATCGTTTTTAGGCAGCGTATGTTGAATTTGAATATGGCAAAGTACAGTATTTTTTTAGCAGAAGAATAAACATTTGATTTTCGTTCATAGTCTGTGATTGTGATTATTGTTAGCTGACAACGAAAACAATATTATAATAATAATAAATCATGCTTGGAATTATTTTCTTCTTCGCATATATTATCTTTGAACCGTGTTTCACACATAAACTAGTAAACAATAAGATTGACAAGAATGGTATGTGATGGATTTATTATGTAACGTCGATATGTAAACATACAAAACTGTTTTGGTCGTTATATGGATTGTTAAATAGCTGTTTCAATTGCATTATGAAGTTATATTACATCCCAGTCACTCGAACAACTAATTGTAATTAAGAGCGAAGGAAGACGAAAGTAAAAGCTTGATTTGCATAAGAAGTTAAATCCAACGAGCTCCTTCAGAAATCCCCCTGATTGTATTTTGTTTGTTAGAGCCGAGAGGTGTGGATTACTGTCAAACTTATAAAACAACAACTTTGTAATTATGTTGCAGTGTGCAGGCCACACGCCGTTATCGCAGCACTCGCGACTAGGACTGCGAGTGCTGCGATTACACTTTACTCTCGACATCATTGGTAATGTGGGAAGCTGCACTAATACACAAGATCGCTGCAGCTGCAGCGGGTGGAGATGGATTAGGATTCATCTGAGTTGTTGAAACGATGAATATATATTGATTGATTGTGGCTCGTTGGTCTTGTGATTAGCGTATCTGCTTCCAATGCAGAAGGTCCAGGGTTCGATTCCCGCCAAAGTCAGAAGTTTTTTAACTTCTGATTTGGACTTAAGTCCATCAGTTCTTGTCTTAGGAGTTTGTAAACGGTGACTTTGGAGCCGTCCTAGCAACGAAGCACATAATAAATTCAGAGTTGTTCTGAATCGGCCTTGTTGATTCTGGCGTTTATTCGCGGGTGTTCGCACTGTCCATACCACTGATTGCTATATTTCCTATTAAAAATATCGATCTTTGGTTGGTTATCGCTCACTCGTCGATTGCGTCTGGACCTACAAGGTTGGCTTAGTCGCTTTGGTTTAATGTCCCCCACTGAAAATCAGTTATATCTGAGTGGGTAGACTCTAAACACAATTTATTTATTTATTTATATCGACGCACTTGTTTCTATGACTTCAGTTCGTACTTCGATTAATTGATTATGCATATTATCTCAAAACCCTGAAAATATTTTGCTGCTACTATATACATTTTGCTGTTATTGAAATTAGATATTAATAAATTTTGAGAGTATATTATGAGCGAGCGATACCAATTTAGCATTATTTTCTGGAACTGATCCTGCATCCACTTTGCATCATATTGATAAAAATGTTGTGTGATTGTCTAGTATGGATATGTTTGTTCACTCTTCTATTATCAAAGATTACTTTAAAATTATTGCGGATTAGTAAAAAAAACTTACCAGTTTTGATGATTCTACAAACTTTCAAAACCGCGAAAGTCAATTTAATTTTAGAAATATTGTTTGCAATAGTTTTTTGGTGCATTCAGAAAGTGATCCTATTAAAAAATCGCTAATATTGGTATTGCAGTCAATCCACCACCATATAATAGGGAATATTCCACTTAATATTTTATATTTTATTTTAATTCTTATTCATGTCTTAATAGTCACTGCACTTTTTTTTATTTAAAAAAATGTTTTTTGAGTAATTTAAACAAGAATTAAATGGGTCCCCCAGTTTGCGCGCCAAAAACGAGCGTGCGCCATCTTTGGACGGTACTACGTCATAACTGTGTTGAGTCAAGGCCAATTGGAAACTAAATGTACGTATATTTGTACATATTTACATACAGACGGCGGTGCTCGGCCATCCGCTCAACACAAACAGAGTCGATAAAGAAGTTTCCCCGTTGGGGAGGTCCTCCAACTCCCTATACCGCCCTGGGTTAAATAAAAAGTCGGTTTTTGGCGTTGGGAATCTAACGTTCCGCGCGACTCTGTGTGACGATTGATGGAACTACTTCAATAAAAGTACGTCACTTTTCTACTAGTAGTTAACAGTCGATGACGACAAATGGCGGAAACGTCAAAATATTAAATACGATCGAATGTTGGCGAATGTTTTGGCATAAAGCAAACTCTCTTTATTAATGAGGATATTTCTGATGGAGTAGACCTAAGCTTAGGAGCTAGGCCGACAATATGTATTGTTCAAGATTTCGATTTGAGTGCCTAGGGCGTACTTACGTCTAAAAAACTGTATTGTGGCCTTGGGCCTAGGCTACACTTACGTCCGTTAGGCTTGAACAAGGCATATCTCAAATTATTTCGCACGAAAATGTCAGTGACGCCTGCGCAACACTTTATAGTACAATAATAAATCAAAAGTAAATCGTTTTAAAAGACTAGGGCCCAGGGCTAATATGATTGAAATAAAATTGAAGTTTGACGTTTCGTCTGTTGTTTGTTGATTTCAGCGTCACTGCACATCGATAATCTACTGACCGTATTTAGCGTGCAGTGCTTTTATTAGTTTCACATTGGAGCCGCTCTCAGCGCGCAAGACGTTAGATTCCGTTTTGACTTGGGAGCAATGTTGGGGAAGGAACTTTTAAAAGAACGCGTTCTCGTGAACGCGTTCTTTTTTTTCGAACTTTTCACTGAACTTACTCTTTTTTAAATGAATGAACTTGAAAATTTAAAAGTTCTTTTTGAGAACGAACTTTTCAGTTTTAGAAAGTTCATTTGAAAGTTCTTTCCGTGCTTCGAGCAGCCGTCGATTCGCCGCCGTCGACGCTTAGAAACAATAACAAATCGTTGTTCCATTGTAGGCCTATACGTTGACGCACGTTCAGCTGATTACTACTAGGTCACGTACGATTCACGAAGTTAAAACGATGCACGCCAACTAATTCGAATAAAAATCTTGGAAGCCTAAAATGCAAAGAATCTGCCATAATTTTACAAGCTGGTCGACGAGAATGTAGTACAAATCATCAACACGATCAAATACAGCTCAACACTTTCGTAAGACTCAAACTCGCGAGTAGTTTGGTACTCGAAACACCCCTTATGTTTTTTCTCGTGATTTTCTTCATTTTACGCCAGCCTTTAATAAAATAGAGTTTTTTTTTTTGACAAAAGAATTTTTAAAAGAACGAAGTTCATATTTTAGACGAACTTGAACTTTTCAAAATTTTAGGTTTTAAAAGAACTTGAACTTTTTAAAAGTTCATTATTTGTGCTGTGAACTGAACTTTTAAAAAGTTCATTTTAAAAAAGAACTGACCCAACACTGCTTGGGAGTAAGGGGACCTCCCCAAAGGGGAAACTTCTTTATCGACTCTGACACAAATAACTCCACAGGGATGTACATTTTCACCGTCTTTTGTTTTTCTTTTTTCGTATGTGACAGGAGATTTCGCGAGATCATTGTGATAAAGAATAACGAGCATTTTGTCTTGAGTTTTTGCATAGCCTAGGACTATCATGGTATTCTTTATCTACAATAGGCTTTAATTAGTCATCAAAGTAAGGTTTTTGTGCGGGATGTGTGTCAGAACATGAACGTGCAGGCCTAGGGTTGGCAAGTTAAGCCTAGGGCTTGTCAAGTGAGTAATTTTAGTATTCACATACCAATGCCTATATCCTACAGGAACGATTGGCCTAGACTGTTGTATTATAAATAATTTTCTAAGTCTAGGCCTAGACCTAGGACTGTTTCAGTTTTGTTTTTTTGATTGCAATGTCAACTTTTCTCGTTTTCTGGCTAGGCGTTAAATGTAAAATGTCCGCCATCTGTTTACATTACTGTAGGCTACGCTAGGCGCTGCTTTGTTTAAAAAACACCGCCGTCTTGATGTATATCTCGATCCTACTATAATACTATTCCAACATCTTTGGTCTGGATGTATGTTTATCCAGACGGCGTTGGATCAACACAGTTCTGACGTCACAGTCGTTTTTGCCGCTTTAAAAAAGTGCTGCTTTTAAAACGGCTATAAATCACTGGATTATTATTTCACGGAAAAACAAAGTACATATTTGTAATCGGGACGAAATACTTCTTCTAAAAAATCTATTCGTACAGTATTTGGCGGAAGTGGAATATTCCCTATTATCATACGTAATTTCGCCGATTTCTGTACATTCTTTAATGTCATGCTAATCAAAGCAAAGAATATACAACAAAGTAGCATATTCGCAGAAGGAATAGCAATACTGTATTTGCAACAGAATATTGTCGTGCTATAATATAGCCTTGGCCGTGGCAGGTTTGTATGTATGAATAGGGCGACTGGGGTGGTGGTGGGGGGAGACATAAAGATCATTCCCCAAGGACCTCCGCCCACAGCTCCTGTCAGCCTTTAACAACAGTCACCCATTAAACTCTCAAACTTCTTCTTCTTCTGCTGCTTTGTTATTCACTCCACTTCACAACCTAATTCTTAAAAGCATCTTTAAGTTAAAAGATATTTAAATGCCCTTAAATAATTATTCTCTTCACTATGTAACTAAACTACGCCTATAATTAATTTTAACTACAGCATGCAATTAATTTAAAGTGCCCATCATTGTCGTTGGCATGTCTTTTAGATCAATATACCACTGAGAGACGCTCCACCCACAAGGTAATTGAAAGCCCTGCTTCAACTCCCAGACGTCGGCTAAACGTATACACAAGAAAGAGACGGGCGTGGTGAAGTCCTATTGACTAGCATCAGTTATATATTTAGTACAATACCTTGTTAAAGCGATACGCATGAGCGAATATCAAATCATCCACATCGACATGCTTGCTAATAGGGCACAAGGATCTGTGAGATGTATGGGAAGCGTATTAACAAATAAAGACGTTGTTAACAGTTGTGACCTGCCCACGATCCTCTCTCATGTTTCAGGGTGTTCGGTGGCTGTGCCCGGGGGCTTGGGAACGAGTACCGTGTAGGGGCATGGAGTTTTGTTATTGTCTTTCAACCTCATCTATCACCTATACCACCGCATCGAGGGAGAAGCATCATTTTGAGTCCTAAGATTTAATTTTAAGTCTTATCATATTGTGTATAACTATAACAATTATTAATATTTAATACAATTCAAAAATGAAAAAATCCATCCCGATCTACAATTCAGAAGTTAAATAGTTACCGTCTCGGTGGTCTAGTTGGCTAAAGGCGCCTACCTGGAATGTGGGAGACTCGGGTTCGAACCCCGATCGGGATGGATTTTGTAATTTCTGAATTGTAGGCCTATTAAATACTTATTAACAATTCCACCTACGGGAGTGTTTCCCGACTATCCAAATCGAGAAATATAACAATTATGCTATTGTGTTGTATGTTCAATAAATTTTTTAACCCTAAAATGAAATAAGTATAACTTTAATTCAGTTTCAACTTTGTATAATTGAGTGTAATGTTCAATATTATACAAGCATTACATAAATTAAAATACCTATAGAAATGAGCTTGTAAGTAGATAGGCTTTAGTCTCGATTAATCTTTATTTCTCGATTTGTTTTGTCGGGAAACACTCCCGTATAGGTGTAATTGATTTTATTTACTACAATTCAGAAATTAAAAAAGTCCGCCCCACAGATCAGAACAGATCCGTGGTTCGATTCCCGGTTGGGGCGGACTTTTTTAATTTCTGAATTGTAGTAAATAAAATCAAATAATCTTTGTTATTAACGCGATATCCTAGCAAGCATGTATGTATGTGTACCCCCTTGTTTCCATCAAGATCCGACGTGTTTGATTGTATACAGTGTGATTCGATAAGAGAATTGAATCACACGTCATCTACGGGCAAGAAAGAACAAACACGCATTAAAATATTATTTGAATACAAATTTGGATGTCCAAATTATGTATTCATTGATAATGTTCAAAAGTCGCGTTTCAAACTAGTTTCCCATGACGGATTATTTTATTAAATTTAACCCAGATAATATCAAGGTCTTGGATGAGAAACGTGACAGTTTACAATTTACATATAACAGTTTAAAATGTTAATGGATCATAATAAATAACTTTACCGTACCGTTGAGATTTCTTGTATTACACGCCTTACTTGCATTTTACTGTCACACGAGGCAAAGTGCGCAATTTTAGTTTTCTCCATCACCATCTTAAAACATGTAATGCCGTGGGATGTTGTCATAATATAATATAAAGTATAACAATCTTTCGCGAGGACAAAATGCTTTATCATCCAGGTAATAAAGTAGGTTTACACCGGGACAAGAGCGTTCTTTAAACTTTCAGACGAAGGGGAACTTTCTTAAACTTTCGGAAATTTTTTTAGGCACGCTTTATTCGAGATAAAATTATAAAAATAAAGTATGTGAGAGGCCTTACAGATTTTAAAGAAAACCGTATTTTTGGGAGAATAAAATTGTAATAATCGGGTTTATGTAAAATGCAGCAATTCTGTATTCAATAACATTTCAATAGATAAATAAATAAATAAAACCTTGCACAGTTTTCTGCACGATTATGCTCCTCACCCATGTATATAAAAGAAGGCAGATAAAAAAATAAGATGATAAGACAAGAAAATTCAGCCAAAGTTATAATTCAAGTCTATTTATTATTTAAAACTGTATTGTTGTATTATCATCAGGTTATATTTTGAATTGTCATAATATAACACTCACGCTTAGGCTTATTTTAAATATATATAAAAAAAAATACCCAGTCTCAAGTCTTTGAACATAATAATGAGAATTACGTGTTTCAAAGCTGTGTTAAGTCCAATTAAAAGTTATCATTGCCCTCAGTAATTTAACCGGCAGGCCAGCAGTGAGTAGGTTTTTCATTTTACTACAGGAGTGCGGGAAATTTTGATACTGTCAAATGGCGTACAGTGTCGTAGAGATGTCCATGGAAACCCACTTAAATAAACTGTAGAAATAGGTTTAAAAGAAGTAGGATGGTGGAGTCCTACTTGTAGCCTTGCAGGTCTAGCAGTAAAAGAAGTATTACAGGCCCACATTATCGACATCACCATGACCAGTGACCACGTCTCCCGTATCCACCCACGGAAAAAAATTCCTCAGTCTGACGCTGAAATTGCTCAAGAACTTCAACCATTGCCCCCAACTGAAAGTTTCATTGAGTGACCATTGTTATATAACTAGGAAAACGCTTAAGTCCGCCGCTTTTGTTGGATGAGCGTAATATTGGTGCATTGAGCTGCCATTGTTTATGCGGATTTTCTGTTGTTCTGTGAAAAAAATATTACTAAGTCGAAGATTTTTAAAAATTAAATTAAATAAAATTAAAAATTACTTAATTTTTTATTAATCTTTATTTTAAAAAAAGAAAAATATCGTAAAATTGCGATTTTCATAAAAAATAATTATTCGATGCGCTCAAATTTTACACGATATATAAATTCATAAAATTTAAAGGTCTGTGAAAAAATCATTACAATAGGATAAAGCATGTAGTTGTTATAAGTCAAAGAATTGTTTTAAAAAAAAAAAAACTGAAAAAATTTCGATTTTCATGAGAAATATTTTTTCAATTGCGCTCAAATTTCACAAGAATATCTAAATTCATGAAATTAAGGTTCTGTGAAAAAATCATTAAAATCGGATTAAGCATGTTGGTTTTTATAAGTCGAAGAAATTTTTTAAAAATCGAAAAAAAATAGTAAAATTGCGATTTTTATGAAAAATAATTTTCCGATTGCGCTCAAAAACGTGGAAGTTCTAAGCTCAGAGATTTCGAAGGCCTCCAAAAAATTTCATCACAATTGGAGGATCGGTTTAGCCGGGAATCGTGTTAACAAACACACAATAATACAAACAGAAGGATTTTTTTCTCCGGTGTAGTGAAATGGAATCTTCGCTTCGCTCGCTACGCTCTCCAATAATTGGCACTTTTTTGGACTTTTTGTTGGCCAAACTAAATCTCCGAGAGCAACTGAAAGTCGTCATCCAGCATCGACGTTCTACTACATCATTACACAATACAATTACAACAAACTTACAAATTCATCGATCAAGCTCTCAAGCGTCACAAGGGCTCGCAAGACATTGCATTGACAACGCAGTGCAATCGACTGCACCGTATCGTACGCCTGCAATGTGACTCGCAGGCAGCCCGCCGTACAGCAGACGAAGCTAAAGTATTCATAAATTAATCGCTCCACCAGTCGAAAGTACGAGACATCAAGACAAAAGTTTTGACGAGCAGAAAGCAAGAAGGCTTATTTTATATTAGCTCAAAAATGTATATTGAAACAGATTTCAAGATACACCACTTTTCTGTATTGTTTAATTTTTTTTGCCATTTTGTAGATGCAATAGGACGTTCCCCGGGATTACTTTTAGTTTCCTACTACCGTTCACGTCTCAAGGGCTGTAAGATGTTGGATTGACTTCGCAGTGCTAGATATCGCCGCTAGGTCGCTGCACCGTACGGTACGCCTGCAAGGTGACGCGCAGGCAGCCCGCTGTACAGAGGTACAGCATGCGAAGCTAATTATTCATATATTCATCGCTCCAAAACCCAAAGTATGAGACATTAAGGCAAAAGTTTTTACCAGCCCGAAAGCAGGAAGGTATATTTATATTACTACCTGTGCTCAAATATGTATCTTTAACAGCTACCACGATATAGCCTCTTTTATGGGCGCACTCTTACTAGTTTTCAATATTCATGCAATCCATTCCATAAAATATCCATACACGTAAATCCCAAAAATGGGCATCACCGAAATGATTTTATGGTTGTTTAACTGGGGAATAATATCATTCACTTATATTTTAATTTCTATCAAAAATAAATTTATTGTTGTTATTCCATGGAGCTAGAAGAAAGATGAAAGTACATTGTTATTCGATGCAAAACGGGACAAATGTATTGGTACCTGGTAAAACAAGGTGTTTTAAATTAATTAATAAATTCGGGATGTCACATAATTATGAATAATTAGCCTGCACGCATTGGAGTTGCCAAAGTAACGGGCAGCCGGCAGAAAATCAAAGTACGAGTTTATGTTAAATTAAAAAATCTCTTATACATTAATTAGGGGATGGTACATCTAAAATATCGTGATACCCTTTAATATAATATGACTGTGCATCAAACTTACATTACTGAACCTATGTCAGTGTCACGATCTTCAACATGACACTTCATGATTATTGTTACTGACTGCTATAGTAATTCACACTAAATCACCAGAGAAAACATCAAAAATATTAACCAGATTATTAGTACCCTGTACGTAGGCCTGGTACCTACAAAGGATAGAAGAACCACGGGGGCAATACAATAGTTAAAGAGGGGCCATGGTGTCTAACTAGGGTAATTTATTTCCAATTTCTATAACAGGAAACACAGGTGTTGTTTTTTATGTAAATCAATCCAGAAATTAAAAAAAAACATTTCAGCGGGGTATCGAACCCCGGTCTCTCGATTGCTGGACGTTTCTTTCCCCTTTAAAAGCTACCGAACTTTTAAAACATCTGGATTTTTGGGTAATTGTAGAATCTAAGTCCCAATGGTTGGGAAAAGGAAAGTTTTCCAAAAAAATTTAAGCTTCAGATCTAAAATTTCACCAAAAACCCGGTTTTATTTCTCGATTTGTTTATCGGATTGTTTCGTCGTTTTCCCGGGTTGGGGGCCCTGATTTTTTTAATTTCTAATTGTAAAATAATAAAAATTTAAATTTTATAAAGTAACCTCTCGGTACTTAGGGGTAAAGCATTCGACCGGCAAATGGGGAAACCGGGATTCGTCCCCCCCTGAGATGGATTTTTAATTTCTAGTTAAATTGACAGGTATATTGGCATTGAAACTTGTGAAATGTCCAAAAAGCTGTTTAAAAAAAGACGAAACCCCCCTTTGCATTCGCATTTCGGACTGGAAAAACTGGAAAAGCCCTTCGAGTTGGGCCGGTCTCGATTAACCCCCGGACCAAAGATCGTGCCAACACGTCGGTTATAGACATGTGTTGACTAGGTCCTCCATAAAACCTACTACTCCATGATCATTGCTTGTTATGACGGCCTAATCCCAAAGTACTTGATTAAATTATTATATATTGTTATTCAATATTTATTCTATTCAGTTATAAATACGAAAAATGTACAATAATAATATTGAAAAAATTATAAATTATAAATGTACATTTTGTTGAGTTTGTTGTTAGGGGTTTTGTTTCCCAAAAAAAATGCAAAGGCCGGGTTCGTTCCCCCCAAAGTCAGAAGTTTTTTAAAACTTCTATTGGACTTTATCCATCATTGTTCTTAGGATTTTGTAAACAGTGACTTTGGAGCCGCCCTAGCAAAAAAGCACATAAAAATTTCAGAGTTGTTCTGAATGGGGCCTTGTTGATTCGGCGTTGATCCGCGGTTTTGGGACTGTCCATCCCTGATTTTTTATTTTCCTATTAAAAATATCGATCTTTGGTTGGTTTCGCTAAAATCGTCGATTGGTCGGAGCCTACAGGGTGGGCTTAGTCGCTTTGATTTACGTCCCTCACTGAAAATCAGTTTTTAACTAAGGGATAGACTCAAAAACAAATTTTTTATTTATAAAACATTAAAAATAAAATAAATAAATTGCATTTGGTTTATTTATTTTTTTACTAAAAAATAAATAATAAAAAATTAAAAAGCATTAAGTCTACCCACTCAGTTAAAAAAACGATTTTCAGTGGGGGACTTTAACAAAGCGACCAAGCCCAAACCCCGTAGGCCCCGACGCAAACGACGTAATATAATAAAATTATAAATTATAAAATGGGGACAGTTTCTGTCATAGTAGTCGGGCATTAAAAAGTCCCGCACCTATGCTTAAAAAAAAAAGAACACAAAATTATCAAAATTAGATGGAAAAAAACAATTTGCATAAAAAATCAACCATCGAAGGTTTTAGTGGTAGCACCGCTAGAAAATCATGAAACAACACAAAAACTTGCTTAGCCACTCTAACGAAAAGGCGGGAACGTTCACGTATGTCAGCCCAAAGGATGCTGAACTGCGAAATGCGCGAATTTTACAACCTAACTCAATCGAGAACCCCTATCGATCCCCCGTCTTCAGAAAACTTATTTTTGTATTATTTAATGGTAAGCTGGCCTATGAACTAAAGGGTTTTAATTTTTTTATACCGAAATAATGACTTTTCCTATTTGTTATTTATTGTTTTCAGGTTTGCTATAGGGGAGCCTAAAACCAATTCTTCCGTTCCAGCTGTTTACCGCAACGCTCATGTGGTTTTTTCTTGTACGTAAACTACTGTTCTAACTTTTATTAGCCTAGGGCCCAGTTTTGGCCTTAGCTGCGTACGGGGGTTAACCCCAGAGTACGGGGCCTAGGCTAGCCTGCTAGGACCAAAAATAAAGAAAACTGCTGCTAAACCAAAGTATTGGAGCCTGGTGTAGTAGCCCTAGGCCTGGCCTGAGGCCTAGGATTTTTAGATCCATTTAATATCTCAAGGGAGGGGCCCCAAGGGAGTCCCTAGAGTCCTTCCCAGGTCTTACGTCGGTCGGACCGGCACCGGCCACATCAGTGCCCGTATTCAGCTATCATTTTTTTATTCCCCCCCCCACCCCAAACACAATCCTGTGGGGAAGTTAATTCTAGATGCCCAACATGGATGTAACCCAGGGAGCAAAAAGTTTTGGGAGAAAAGGGCCAATTTACATTTGAGGGCCCCACTCCCTACGTTAGGCCTCAATATGGAGACGGAGAAACACCGTTTCTGCGTTCCTCCCAGCTACCTCCAATGTCCATGTCGGACATCTAGTGGGATTTTCTTGAGACTGCTTTTGCCTAGGGGCAATAAAGCAGGGGTTAATGGTTTCTTTTTCCAGAGGGGGCTGAAACTTGCTGGCTTAGCAGACTAAATTGGAAAAAAAAAACGGTATAAATAAATAGGCCTACTTCTTGTTTTAAAATTTTGGGATGCACAATGTAGGTTCGTAGGTTAGTTTATGGGCCCTAGGGATAAATTATCCCAGTCTGGGCCCAACCCCATTCTCCCAGTAGGTCTAAGGAAAACTAGCCTGGGCCACGGGAAGGGACAGGCATGATTTGATAAAGGGTCAGCCATCAAAAAATAGGTGGGGCCATGGGCCCCTAGGCCTTGCTAAATTTTAAAACCTTCAATTATGAAATTCTGCCAACTAGACTTCTTTAAAAAGTAGTGGGCCCTAATGTCTTTAAAAATAGGCTCTGTAGGCAGCCCTAGGCTACTTTATGGGCCTAAAAAAACTTCTCCGGGCTCTAATCAGGAACTTTAATTTTTGGGGCCCCTTAGAGGGGTAGTGGCACCCCCACAAAAACCCTACCGAAAAAATTGTTGGCCCCACGACGCAAAGGAACATAAATGCCATCTACAGTCTAGCCAAGGCCTAGGTACAAAAGAGGGTCCCCAGTGCCGCTTCTCATGTGCGCATTTTTAAACTTTTAGGCCTACACCTAGTTACTTTAAAACATGACTAAGGGTGCTGAGTTGACAATAAAGTTTGGATTTTTGCGTTGATTTTTTGTAGGCCTTAAAATTTTAGGGGTTTCCTTTTACTTACTGTTTGGCTTTTCACGCACGCGGTAGGAGCGGCAGCCAATAAGATTGTGTTTGAACAGTGTGCAACAATCTCAGAATGCATTGGCCCAATCTCGAGGGTGGAAGGGGAAATCACGTTTTTTTGAGTGGCTTTGGGATGGGGGGGCGTTTTAAATTTTTTCAAAATTACTAAACATTTTAACCACCAAGGGCATTAATTTTCACGTTTGTTTTCAGGAACCATTTTTTCGAATCATTTTTGTCAGGCTGTGATTCATGCAGTGACTACGGGGTATAAATCTTGGGACGCTCAAGGTTCCCCCAAATTCCGCGGGAGATAAAAAACCCTTGCATTTTTTTTAGGCCTACTCTATTTTGTATGGCTATGTTTTCCAAGTGTTTATGCATTTCAAATTTTCAAACTGTTTTATAATTTTTTTAAAAAAACAATCTAGAAATAACAAAAATCTTTTTCCTCCCTTTTGTTTTTAAAGGTACTGATTATTTTTTTTTTTGGACATAAAATTTTAATTGACTAAGCTGTAGGCCTAAATATTTTTTTATTTTTTTTTTATTTTTTTTAGGGTTTCTAAAAGCATTAAGAAAAATAATAATATTAACAGTTTTAATATTTGACGGTTTTCGGGACATTGTACGCGTTTAAAAAGAGTGTAAAACACATAGGCCCTAACCGTGTTTTTGCACGCTTTAGTTTTTGCAGCCCACTGTGAGCCCCATTGTCCAAGACTGAAGAGACTCCCGTTTGTCCCCTCCATCCCACACACACAAAAAGGCAATGTGGCCAATACATCTTTCCCCGCAGGCACACACGGGGGTGAAAACGAGGGCTCAAACCCGGAGCAAAGCAGGGGTCTCTTCAGTCTTTGGACAATGCGGCTCACAGTAGGCTGCGAAACGTCAAGCGCACACTAACACAGGTACCGGTATGTGTTATTACTTATTACACTCTTATTAACACGGTACAATGTCCCGAAAACAGTATAATATTAATATAACGGTCCGCGAAAGTCTTCAATCCTTCATAGTGATGAAAATTTTTAATTTTCATGAAAAAAATAATCTTGAAAATTTCATGAAAATTTTCATGAAAATTTTCGTGAAAATTTTCAAGGTTTTTTAATCTGTTATTTGAACTGTATTTTACCATAATATTAATAAAAATAATTTATTTCCATCGATGATGTAGGCCTACGTGGAACTCAGGCTGAGGTGGAATAAGTCTAATATGCAATATCTTGTTGATTAATTTTATTCTTGCAATTTGCAAATAGCAAAAATAGGCCTACATTATAAAAATAATCGTTCAGACAAAAATGTTGAATATTGAATTGGGATAGTATCCAACATGAATGATGGAAACAAAAGCAATATAAAACATTAGAAGGCCTATATTCAAAATGTAAAAAAATACACCCAACGTTTCGGGTGGTTAAGAGAAAGCCTAGATTATTGGATGAGCGTAGCGAGCGAAGCGAAGATTTCATTTCACTACACTGGAGAAAAAAATCCGGATTTATTTTGTATTTTTGTCTGTTTGTTAACACGATTCCGGCTAAACCAATACTCCAATTGAGATTAAATTTTCTGGAGGCCTTCGAAATCTCTGAACTTAGAACCGCCACTTTTATGAGCGCAATCGAAAAATAACTTCTCGTGAAAATAGCAATTTTACGCTTTTTTTGTTTTAAAAAAATTACGCTCATCCAACAACGCGCCTGAAAAAGGATTTGCGAAGCTTCCTAGTATAGTCACTACAAACAATAAGGTACTTACAGACTAATTGGAGGTGAAGACCTCACACCAAAGTAATGTTTGTTTCCATTCCACTAAGGTAGGCCCTACCCTAGGCTTTTAAGCTCCGCATAACCCTCCAGCATTTGTGCTAATTAAAGATGGATTTTATCTGGTTAGGGTCCAACCAGACTATTGCCTATACAACCTACAAAAATAATAAGTTAGCTAGACCTTCATTTGCAGGCTTTGTATTTGCAATATGACCTAGCTCCCACATTGACAAACTTTCTAGGCCTCTGTTTTAGGCTAGGCCCCAGCATGCATTAGGCCTGTTGCTGTGCAAGAGGCTAGCCAAATACTAAATACCAAATACCAACTGCATAATTAAACAACATAATAAAAATAAAAACTTGAAAATTTTCATTGCACGGCCCTTGAAAATTTTCAATGAATTGAAATTTTTCATGAATATTTTCACGTGAAAATTTTCAAGTCCCAACACTAATCCTTCATTATACAGTTTATTCATATTTAGAGTCTACCCACTCTGTTAGGCCTAACTGATTCCCAGCTAAACCATCATGTGTATAAAAGTATGTTATATGGTCTATATAATAGTATTGTAAACAATTTTTTAAAGCAACAATGACCACGTTTATCACGTGAGCTGAGTTCGGACTGAAATCGCCTGCTGAACACCTCAGACCGGATTAAGTCCATCTCGGTAACGAAGCCGAGCCAGCTTGGTTGATACGGTCTGAAATTTGACTGCTAAACCCAATCAAGCTCAAATATGCGGACTCGCAACCATTTTCTTTGTAATCGTCCTATCACAGCCACTGGTTTCAACAACAACAGCAACAACAACTGTCAGAAACAGCTGTGCATTGATAAATTTAGCAAGCAGTGACATTTCTAAACCTTTTAGCTCAGACTGAGCCGAGTCCATCCTGAAAGCTCTTGATAAATGTTAGTCTTGACTAATCTGAAAATTCAGTCCGCACCCAAGTCAGTCCGGACTCGGCTTGCATGATAAATGTGGTCTATATCTTATCTGCACACTAAATACTAAAAAAATAACAGGAAGTGCCCATTTTAGTAAATTTCAACCTAATTTTTTATGTAACAAAGCATAGGACTAGGCCTACAGGGAAAACATATTCATTTCACCAATTGACTGTCAAATTGTATGTAAACTGTTGTACCCCCTTCAAACTATTGTTTCTGCTCTTGAAAATATGAGCCTCAAAGTGGTTTCTGGGGGGGGGGGGGTTAACCCCCTTATCCCCCCTTAGTTATGCCACTGGGTAGGGGAAGAAAGGGAATGTTACCGGGTAGGTACTCAACATAGGCCCTACTCAACACATGGCTCACTCACTCGTCTGACTTTGGCATTTTCCTTGTTAAATAAAACAATAACATTTTTGTTAAACAGCTGGCAGTACCCTGAATATTATCAACTATCACTCCCACTACCGGAACCTTCAAGGCCAGCGTAGATGACTTCCAGTGTAAGTCTACTTCATCTGCCTGAAGACTCCCAGTGTCATTATAAAACATGCCGGAACTAATCTTAAGGTATACCTAAACTTAAAACTGAACCCTACCTGTTGAACAGTGCCATGTGGTGTTCCATGTAGGCCTACTTAGTTGGCCTCATAGTTAGGGCAACAAGTTTAAACATTTAAGGTGGTAGACTACTAAACCATCACCAATATTAAAACCTCGACAAATTACAGTCTTTTGGTGATTCTCGAGATGGCTGCAAAATATCGGAATCGTAAAACCCCCTATAGCATACATAAAAAAAAATTGTATGCTAATGTGATGGAACCCTAAATAAGTTTTTTTATTTGATTAATAATTAAATGCATATTTAAAATACAAACCACAATGATTATTGGATGAGCGAAGCAAAGACTTCAATATCACTGACACCTCAAAAAATTAAGCTCCAATGTTTTTTTGTTTTTTTTGGTCTGTTGTTCGCTCTCTACCGGGCAAACGGCATATGCGATCTTGATGAAAATTGGAGGGGACCTTCGAAATCTCTGAACTTAGACCTGCCACGTTTTTGGGTACCGGTACAACCGAAGAAATATTTCTCATGAACATCGTACTTTTACGATTTTTTTCGATTTTTAGTGCAATATTTTCGTGACATTTGGGCCGATTCTGACAAAATGGGTGGGGCTACAAAATTCATATTTTACATGAGACATCAAGGTTTTGGTGATGTAGAACCTTTTGAAAAAGAAAGTTGAAAAAGTTAGCTAGAACACATAGAATAAAGGTTTTAATATGAGTTTTTTTAGGCATATAATAACAATTAACAAGTAACAATAGAAACTTGACAACAATCACCTACAATGCGTTCAAAAAGGACTTTCAAAAGTAAAGAGATCCCATGCAAACTAAAAACTAAAAAAAGCTCATCCATCAACGCGACTAACAAAAGCGTTTGCGAAGCTTCTTAGTTTTATTTGAATATTTGTTCAAGTGCATTATATTGTTCTAACAAAACCACATAGCTGTCTGCAATCAGTTTTTAGATATTTTGCACCATTCTCGAGATATGACAGTAATGACACATGATTTAATAACAATAATATTGGTGGATGCGCGTGCAGCTGCTAATAATGACGTAGATATTGCGCACCCGTCACCGTCAGGTCCTTGCAGACTGTAAAATATTTGACAGGCTTGCGCATTAAAGAACAGTCTCTGTAGCCAAAGTTATAGTGCTTAGACAATAAACAAACCATTGTGATCCGTGGTCTTTCTTCTACAAGCATGATCTCCAAGTAAACATACTTTTGATTCAATATTTAAATGACCTACAAAACACGTATTATTATAGTGTATTTTTGATGACTTCCAAACCAAATAAGATTGAAAAAATGTGGAGATATTTTCACACTGGCATTTTGTCCTAGGCCTATGCATGCAGAAAAAAAAAATACTACGTACACGGAAATCAACACAAATGTATGGAAGTTTTCGTTTAATATCTTACGTGCCATTCTGGCGAGTTCGCACTGACCCCCGTGAAGAACGGAGTGGGTCGGCATACATAGGATATATACTACCCATCGAGAAAACATCTTATCCTTGTGTACAAGGTTTTGGTGGTTCATAAGAAAGCGTAGATGTCACTCACTCGTAATGAATGTAGTGTAGGCCTATGTAGTGATGGGAATTTCATGAAAAAATATAATCTTGAAAATTTTCATGAAAATTTTTTTCGTGAAAATTTTCAAGGTTTGTTAATCTGTTATTTGAACTGTATTTTACCATATTATAAATAAAAATAATTTATTTCTATCAAGGATGTAGGCCTACAGTGGGATTCAGGCTGCTGAGTTGGAATAGGTCTAATATGCAATATCTTGTTGATTAATTTTATTCTTGCAATTTGCAAATAGCGAAATAGGCCTAGGGGCTACATTATAAAAATAATCGTTGAGACAAAAATGTTGAATATTGAATTGGGATAGGCCTAGTATCCAACATGAATGATGGAAAAAAATCAACATAAAACATATTAGGGCCTACATATTATATCAAAATGTAAAAAAATACACCCAATGTTTAATTATTGGATGAGCGTAGCGAGCGAAGCAAAGATTCCATTTCACTACACTGGAGAAAAAAATCCAGATTTTTTTTAGTATTTTTGTCTGTTTGTTAACACGATTCCGGCTAAACCGATACTCCAATTGCGATGAAATTTTCTGCAGGCCTTCGAAATCTCTGAACTTAGAACCGCCACTTTTATGAGCGCAATCGAAAAATAATTTCTCGTGAAAATAGCGATTTTACGCTTTTTTCGTTTTAAAAAAATTACGCTCATCCAACAACGCGCCTGAAAAAGCGTTTGCGAAGCTTCCTAGTAGGCCTAGTCACTACAAACAATACGGTACCTACAGACTAATTGGAGGCGAAGACCTTACACCAAAGTAATGCTTGTCCCGGTCTTTCCATTCCACTAGGGTAGGCCCTACCTACCCTTGGCATTTAAGTTCTGCATAACCCTCTAGCATTTGTGCTAATTAAAGATGGATTTTATCTGGTTAAGGCCTAACCAGACTATTGCCTATATACAACCTACAAAAATAATAAGTTAGCTAGACCTTCATTTGCAGGCTTTGTATTTGCAATGTGACCTAGCTTCCACATTGACAAACTTCTAGGCCTATGTCAATGCCTCTGTTAGGCTAGGCCCCAGCATGCATTAGGCCTATTGCTGTGCAAGAGGCTAGCCAAATACTAAATACCAAATACCAACTGCATAATTAAACAACATAATAAAAATAAAAACTTGAAAATTTTCAATGCACGGCTCTTGAAAATTTTCAATGAATTGAAATTTTTCATGAAAATTTTCACGTGAAAATTTTCAAGTCCCAACACTAGGCCTATGTGAGTTGAGAACAACATATAGGCCTAAGATTACGAATTTTCTCGTAAATAGAAGGTTCCAAACGAGTAGCTCGATGAGTTAATTTTTTTCTGAAAAGTTGCATTGTTGTGCGCTTTATGACTTCAGAAACCGGTCGCTAGGTCTGGCTAGGTGAACCACAGCCGTAACACGCATCAATGTATCACACACATTCTAAACGAATTATTACACATACAGTATTTTTTTTATTTTTCTGCATGCATAGGCCTAGGACTACTGTATGCGGATGCCAGTGTGAAAATATCTCCACATTTTGTCAAACTTACCTATGCTTATGCTTGTAGAAGAAAGACCACAGAACATGATGGTACCTTTGTTTTTTGTCTAAGCACTATATCTTTGGCTACAGAGACTGTTCTTTAATGCGCTCCTCAAATATTTTACTGTCTGCAAAGTGCAAAGGTGCGCAATATCTACGACGATTCTACGTCACTATTAGCAGCTGCGCGCGCATCTGTTCTATCGCAATACTAAAGGCAAATTACCATCTGACCAAAATTTGGATAGAATAGATCCACAGAATAGATATTCGGATAGAATAGATAGATCTTGCCATAGGCATAAACCTTACGGCCACAGGATTGATACCGCCTGCCCATATTATTTCTCACCATCATAGCAACAAATGTTTACCGTAGTAGGTTGTTTCTATACTGTATCATCTAGCTAAGACTCGTCGACTTTTGATCTTGACCACGGCCGTTGTGAACTTTGGGAACTTTGTGTGGACGTTTTTGCTGTTATACAAATTAGGCCCTATGCAATCATATTATTAACGTGATTTTGTTTTATTTATGCACGTCTTAATAATTGAATGCAAAAGTAACTATGAAAATTTAGAATAAGAATATAAGATTTATTTAGCCATTCATGCGCTAAATATTGTGATTAGTGGAAGTCCTTACTAATTACTATTAGTGAAACTTGATTTAGAACTTAGATTAAAAAGGTAGATGGATTGGAGAAGGGTTGACAGGCATGAAGGAGAAAACTTTTAGATTAAAAAGAGGATTTTAAGAGGCTAGGCCTAGATGAAAAGTTGGCCATTGTGAAACGCACAGATTCCCACCAAAATATCCTCGAAGGAGAATTTTTTGAGAATCAATTAGGCCTAAGGGGATTATTTTATCTTTTTAGTAGATACAAAATTGGTTATTGTGGTGCTTTAAAAAAATAAAACGCACTGATTTTCACCAAAATGGCCTTGAAAGAGAAAACTTTTAGATTAAAAAGAGGATTTTAAAATACTAGTAGATAAAAAGTTGGTCATTGTGATGCTTTAAAATGCATAGATTTTCACCATGAAATGACCTAGAAGTAGTGTTGTAAGCCTTGAAATATTTCATGTGAAATGTTTCAACGTGAAATATTTCACAAGTGATGAAATATAAATAAATATAAAAAAAGGTATTAACAATATTTGACTATAAATTAAGTAGAAAAATAATGATTTTTATGATTTTAAAAGAAACAATGTCAACACAAATATAAAATAAAGGCACAATTTTACATAATTAAGGAAATACAAAGAGTTTAAAATTGTCCTTGGTTAATATAACTACCCTACTGTACTGCTGTACTACAGAATGACTCCACGCCACGTCGTCATACCTTACCGTACCTAGTTGGAGAAAAGAATGCTTGCCATAGCAATAAAATTCTCATCTTGTCAATGTTGCATGTAAAGCTTACATGATGAGAAATATGGTGACATTACCATCAGGAGGTATATTTTAAAAGCAGTGAAATTTTAAATAGAAGAAATATTTCATGAAATATTTCACGAAATATTTCACAAAAATAAATTTCATGAAATTTTACAACACTACCTAGAAGAAAGAAAAATTTCCAAGAGGCAAGTCCCCAAACCTCCCACTTAGCCTTTTGTACATCTATGAATTGATTGGTTGAATCCCCCTCTTCATGAATTCCTGGATAGGCCCCGCACCGCAGGCAGGCCAACTCGTGGCATTTTATCTTATTTGAGTACGTATTTCTTTTTGTTTCAGAAATATCCGGTGAATCTACGTCTGCATTCAAATTTTGCCTAAATCTTAATCAAAAGTGAAGTGATAATGTGAACATTAAGTCATTCTTGCAAATCTCTAATGACTTTTTAGTTTTTAGTAGTCTATCTCTAGGTTGAGTGAGAAGCTATGGTCTACTCATGTGTTCATTTGTTAATTTGTTTTCCTCTCAAAGAACACACTTGATAGTTGATACCATTACCAAGAACTAAGTACTGTCTGATAGTGATAACTTATCTGATTGGCAATTAACTAAGTAACATTCAATTACATATTTACCTACCTCAAGAACGTAGGGCCTACAGAAAGACTGATAGTAATTTTCTCATTTATCTGATGAAAGAAGCGTATATTGTGATTTTACATGTTTTCAATGTCCTGCGTGGCATGATCGTTAGGGTTTCCTCACACACAGTCTAGGTTTGAATCTTCATCTCCTCTTGCGCCAGTCGACACCTCACTAGTCACTACACCGGCTCTCATCGCATTGTTTCTCTTGGAAGTTGCTGTATTGTGCCACTGCTGCCAGGAGGGACAAAACACGGGTAACAGACGTACCTTCGGACAACATTTTTGTATTAACAAACCCAATTATATTGTTATCCATTCATTAAAAAGACATTGTAAGTATGTGGATGAATAGGAAATAAGATGAGCTTTCTCATGGTATAAACATTTTTACTGTACGATATCAACTTTTCTCGTGACAGGGATCACAACAAGCGGTAACAGACGTACTTTTAATGGACGCGTGTTTTTACAGTATGTTAGAAATGATTAAAACTCTGTGATTATTGCATGCAAAATAAAAAACCTTCTCATACAAAATAGCTACAAGATAGTACTTAATCAGATTCACAAGTCACTTCATGTGTATTTTTAAGTATGTTGCCTACTATGCAAGAAGTAGGCTGGTAACAGACGTACCAAGTATGGTAACAGACGTACCTTGTCTGAATTAAAACTGGTATTTTATACTAAATATCATAGATCATGCTTCTTTTTGTGGTTACAGTTAATCAAATCTTCAAATATAATTTCTCTGTTCATTATTGGTCAGTTACATCCAGATATTCTTTTTTTGACAACTGTTCAGACATTACCGGTAGGCCTACGTTAGAAATTGGTAAATGTCTGTGATTGCTGAATGAATACAACAGAACAAACTTTCTCATGAATACAAAATAGGTACAAGATAGAGGACTACCTCATACTTATACTAATCACTTCATTTCATATGAATTTATGAGGATATTGTCTAATCTTAAAGAAATAGGCGGTAACAGACGTACCTTGTAGGAATAAAAATTGCATTTTTTAATACATTTCCTTTGCTACCTGGTCAAACCATAACATAAATTTATTCTGCTCCATTACGTTGATCAGTTAACATCCCTAGATATGAAACATCAAACTTTGTTACCATCATTCAGTAAAATTGAATTTCTAAAGCAGTACAGCAATGACTTCTGTTATCCATCACGGGAGGGGGAGAATTTCTACAATGGTGTCAATATCCGTGTATGAAACTGGCTCCTCAACTGTAAATATGTAGGCCTACTATGATTATGGTATATGATTCTCAAGTAAATTGTAATTCACCTCAACTCTAGCTTCCAAATAATCTGTAAAATTTTGGCTACCTACCAACAGTTGTGTAGGTACCACCGTACAAGTTATTTTATGATAATTTGACAGTTACAAAGGCACAAATCTAATTATTGGTGCATCACTGATATTTAAATATCTACCAGGTGTTAAGATTCTTCTAGTGCAACATCTTGACCAACTTCACTTCAATTCCAGTGGAATAATCTTTGATATTTGGATACCCTTTATTAGAAAATTTGAAATAATTAATAATGTACCATACACTGTAGGCCTACCTAAAACATGCTGATGGAAGCAATTTTTTACAAGAAAGCTTTCGACCTATCACTTTAGTGGTATTTTTACAAACTTTTATGGACAAAGAATTTAAACAATAATATCGGATATGAGAAATAACAGTGGTAACAGACGTACCATGGTACGTCTGTTACCGTTCAAAGTACGTCTGTTACCACAATTTATCAACTAATCATATAGTTAGACAATTGAAAAAATTACTTCAAATTCACATCCATAATCTAACTTATAAAACAAATTTTTGAAGTTATTGAACTGTTGAGTCACTCAGAACAAGAACTTTAGGAACTTTTAGTAACAGACGTACCAATCCAATTTTCAAAAAAGATACAGACCTGCCATATTTTAATAGCATATGATGGGATATATAGTATGCTGGTAATAAGTTTGTGCATATATGTAGAACCAAATTAGGAATGCATTTTGCAGCAATCTAATTTTCTTTAATCACTTTCCTTGGCTTTCAATTGCTATTGTAAAACGTAGAAAAAAAAATTAACAAAACATCATTGCACTTCTTGTGTCATATTATAAAATATATAAATGCCATTCCATTAAACTTTGGCAATTCTGAAAGAATAAGCTGTAAGCTTTAATTTGATGTATGACACATGTATGTAGCTTTAAATTTATATTTTGGCTATGAGGTTGATGAAATCATGTTTTTGCCCAGGAGTTAACTTGGTAAGTCCATTGGAGTTTGTTTTGGGGGTGGAGTCATAAATTTATGGAAAATATTATAAATTGATTTTACAATGGAACTTTGGTCCAACGATCACGGCTTCAACGGTTTTCCGTCCCCAACGTCGATTTCACAAAGTCCCTTCTTTTTCCCATTTAAACCAATGTTAAATTTTCCCACCTTAACGTCTTTAAAAGCACCAAAGATGATGATTTCCCGCCTCAAACGATGAATTTGTTAGTCCCCTGATCAAAATTGCATTAGTTATTTTTCCGCTGCAACGACTCTTGAAAAAAGAAAAAGAAAAACAGAAAATGTACGTAAAATATTACGCGCTCGACTCCCGCCCGAGTGCATCGACCAAGCCGAGCGGGCCGGCCTCGCTCACGAGCCAGCTGGCTTGCTAGTCCAAGGCGCAGGAGCACTGCACAGCATACGTGGAGTGAGAGAGAGGAGGGAGCGTCTTGATAGCTCTGTCTACCAGACTGACGCGGCGCAGGAGCACTCACAAGCTCAATAGTGAGACAAGGAGTGAGTGATGCGGGAAAGCGCTATCTCTACAGCTCTCCATGTAGGTCAGACTGACGCGGCGCGTCTTGCATCATCACACGGAACTCGGGACCACGCAGAGACATACTTACCAGACTCGATCGCTACCAGCTGACGCGTGAATAGGCGCTACACCAATAAAATAGATCGCGTAGTAGTGACTAGTACTGTAGATCACAAAATTCATTTTTTTGTGTGCTCCTCGTTGGAACGATTTCCTGTCTGCAAGATTTTTTTACTCAGTCCCTTAAAAATCGTTGGACCGAGGTTCCACGTATTTCTAAAAATATGATTATCCTCTCCATAATACTAGGTTACATAATGTGTGAAAATAAGTACTAGTTAAAAAGGTTGAATCCATGAATTGTAAGTAGGCCCAACATGTAAGAAACATATTTCAGGAGTAGCAGGAGGCCAGGACGAGGCGGCTCGACAAGAACCTTCACTGTCGCCGTTCTCCTGTATCGTCAGATTCGGCTCTTCAGACACACCTCACATCACCCAATGTATTGAACGCCACATTCAGCTGCCAATGCTCGCATCGTGGGACTATTGTAGAGACTGAGAATGTAAGTCAGTTCGAGGAACACTTAATTTTCCAAGTTTGTGTCATTAGTCTTGTTGTTCTTTCTGGAAGAGGTTTGTCCAGCATGTTTGGTATGGTGCTGGAGTTCTTACTTAACAATATCATTAGCATTTAATAATGATTCAGCCTAAGTGTTAGGATTAAATTGGAGCCTGAAATTTGGTTCTCATGGGTAAACAACTAAACATGTAAACTATGTAGGTTTTCTTTTTTTTCTTCTTCACACACTTCTTGAGTTTGCTGTTGATGGAATGATATTCAATTTGATAAGGAGGTAGGGAAACTTTTACTATTAACTAACTGACAATATCACAGGTGCATAATGTGACCTACCCGGTTGAAGCGCCCTACAGTTATGCATCCAAATATTTTATTAACTTACATTTGGTCATTCATAATCATCTGTAATGTGGTTCTACCAGAGTCGATAAAGAAGTTTCCCCTTTGGGGAGGTCCCCTTACTCCCAAGTCAAAACGGAATCTAACGCTCTGCGTGCTGAGGGCGGCTCAAATGTGAAACTAATAAAAGCACTGCGTGCGCTAAATACGGTCAGTAGATTATCGATATGCAGTGACAATGCAATAAAGAAAACAACAGACGAAACGTCAAACTTCGATTTTATTTCAATTATATTAGCCCAGGGCCCTAGCATTTTAAAACGATTACTTTTGATTTATTATTGTACTATAAAGTGTTGCGCAGGCGTCACTGACATTTTCGTGCGAAATTAATCGAGATATGGGTTATTTAAGCCTTACGGACGTAAGTGTAGCCTAGGCCCAAAGCCACAATAGAGTTTTCAGACGTAAGTACGCCTTAGGCATTCAAAACGAAATCTTGGACAATACATATTGTCAGCCTAGGTCCTAAGCTTAGGTCTACTTCATCAGAAATATCCTCAACAATAAAAAGAGTTTGCTACATGCCAAAACATTCGCCAACATTCGATCGTATTTAATATTTTGACATTTCACGGCATTTGTCGTCAACGAACGTTAACTTCTAGTAGAAATGGGACGTAGTTTTTTTTGAAGTAGTTCCATCAATCGTCACACAGAGTCGCGCGGAACGTTAGATTCCAAACGCCAAAAACCGACTTTTTATTTAACCCAGGGCGGTATAGGGAGTTGGGGGACCTCCCCAACGGGGATACTTCTTTATCGACTCTGGTTCTACTAAGTCATACCACTTTTCATTTAGATATTATATATGACGCACTCTAATGTCACCTTGTTGTCATATCCATGTGCATGAATTGTATTTCCGTTCACTACAATGATAAGGCACTACAATTCCAACAAATCTGATTTAAGTGTGAACTTATGAACTCTGTTTGGCAAAATCTGCCCCAGTGGCTGAAATGTGGATTATCATGAGTATGACTTCCATTGTCTATTATACTAGGTAGTTGACTCACTCAAGTGGCTACTCTTGTACTTTGTTAGCCATCCATGAACTTGTTAGTGATGTTGCAATTCCTTGCATGTAAAACCTTCTCACATTAACAGCATTAGTATGTGTTTGTCTCCTTTCATAAATAACGAGTGGTATCATTATCATTTAATTTACCAATGAATCTTGTAGTTGTGATGCAAGCAAAATCTTAGTTCGTAATGACACAAATGTGCAGCAGATACGTAATATATTACAGTCGAGCCCACTTATAACAAACTTGACAAAAACTGACTTTTAGGTCGTTAAAAAAGAACTTTGTTAAAACAGAGTCACTTTACATGTATTTTTCATTAACAAGCTTTAAAATTACTTTGTTAAATCCAGAACTTTGTTAAAAGAGAGTTCTCTATAAGTGGGCTCAACTGTAGTAGAGTATTTTTAATTTAGAAACCATACTTCACAAAGCTTTCAACCTTACGGTACTTGATTCTAATTCATATTTTGTTTTCATTCTTATGCTTTGCACTAATTAGTAACGTATTTTTTCTTAATAATTAAATGATAAAATTAAAAATTATTCAAATTAGTAATTACCTATCAAAATATTTGAGCAACATGTTTTGGTATTCATATTGTAGGTTACTACATATTGAAATTAAATTACCAAATGTGTATTCCAATGTTGGTAAATTGGCGACTTCCCTAGAAAAGTTTCGGGAATATATTAACATCTGAAATTCTGAATGCAACTTATTTATTGTTTTTATTACATTGAAATTCTGAAGTAAAAATTTTATAAATTTATAAAGATTAGCTCCTCTGTTCAATATTAAATAGGGCCTACTACAAGAAATGACATTAATAAATGTGTGGTTAATGTCTACCCACTCAGTTAGAAGAACTGACTGCCAATAATGGGGGTCATTAGTCATTACACCAATTATTTATTTGCACTTTGCAGTTTATTTATTTAGTTGATGAAATGAGTCCTAATATATTCTCTGCTATAATGCAAGGTTTCAGAAAGTGTTGTTATATACTGGTTTGAAATAGTGTTCAACATGTTTTTTTTTACTGTCTAGTGTCTACACAATTTATTTAGTAGGTATCTTCTTTTGTAGGCTAAGTCTGTTTGTTTGTTGTTTGTTTTTATTAGCATCCAAGAGACTTTATAATACAAAAGTATAGGATTTGTCAGCTAGGGAATAGGCATTAAATAAATATATTTAAATAATCATAGGGTATTCTAATGTTTATAATTTATTTTCTTATAGGTGGGCCTAGTAGGCCTATTGTTTTTATTTGTATTTTACAGGCATAAAATTGACTTCTGTCAGATTGGACTAATTAGTAATTAATTAATATTTAATAGTATGGATTATTGGTTCAACTGATATTGGGCAGAACAGACAAATGTTTTTGTTTACCGTTTGATATGTACGCCTGATTCACTTTTTTGTTTCATTATGCTATGCTATGCTATGCTATACAATTCAGTTTTATTTTGCTAATACCGTTGTTGCTTTTAAAGTAGACTATAACATTGTGAATGTTAGGCCTACAGTATTTTGCTATTTAAAAAGAAATTAGCAATTGACCTTAGTAGGCCTACCTCACTTTCAAAACTACTTTAGTTCTTCTTCTAGATCTAGGCATTTCCAATAAATTCAACTAAGACAAGAGTACTATGTATTTCATTGTTATTAACCTAATTACTTAAGCATTGGGAGCAATATTGTTTTCACAACTCTATGTGAAATCAGTCCCAGATGTATGGTAAACCTATGTCAGGCCAAGAAGCCTACCCTACCCTATTAGTTACTAGTAATTACTAGATCTTACTTTGTATTGAGAACAGCTAAATTCTTTGTTACTTTGTGTTATAATTGGAGGAGTAAATGTATAACATACCCCGTTGCTCTGTCTCTAGCTGACGTTCAAGATGGCGCCTATGGACGATGCACCGTCCTCCTAAGGTCCAACCGAGTTATCAGCAGACTGAGAGAGATGGACCTCGGACTTGTTGGCGTCATTCAGTGCGATAAGTTTATTTCAAACTGGGACTTCTGTTACCGTGAGTTGTAAAACTTGCACTGCCGATCCTTATTTCTAGATTTAATTGTTCAGGAAACATGTAGGTAGAATTTATAATATTTAATGCAATCCAGGAATTAAATAGGCCTCTTAACATCTTATATTGCACCTGTAGTCTAGTGGAGTAGTCTAGTGGAGAAGACATCTGCATGGTAAAGCAGCAGACTCTAGTTCAATGCCCAGCTCAAGGTGGAGTTACTAATTTGTGGTTTGTATTATTACTCTATAAAATGGAAAATTGAAATGTCTCAATCTTTAGCTGCAATTTTAAAGCAAAGCATGTTGGGTAAGGTTGCCCATCGATATCGATATATATCGATACACACAATTAATTTTGATATCAATATTTTTTTCTACATCGCGATATTTTAAATTGCGTTCAAAACACATAAAAAATGTGTTTTTGTGTAGCTTCGGCATCAAGTAATTCTGCAGTAACCAGTCGACATCGCGTCGTCTGCTGCCTAGAGTGCACTCGGCACGGCACAATCGCGGCCGGGTGCTGCTAAGCACGGCACGGTTCGAACTGGCATGTGTCATTTAATGGGCGTGGCGATGGGAAGACCACATGTTGGGGGAACTGCCATGGAAGCTATACTATTATGTATTTAAAAATTGAAGGGAAAATATCGATATAGGTACATCAATATCGTTTGGCCATTTTTTTCCGATATCGATAATTGATTTTCATATCGTTGAGCATCCCTAATGTTGGGGAATGTATTGTTAACTCAGGAGACAGCATATGCATATAAATTGCTGAGTTATTACATATTTTCGATGTTTCCATCAAATGAGTTTCACACCGTCCGCGGTGCCTCATAGTCATACGACTAGTGCGCTGGTTATAGGCCTACTCCTACCATTTAATTAGTGTTTCGTGTAAAAGATAATAAATTACAAACAAATATCACAATTCACAACAACTCATTAACCCGGAACGTATATTTTAAAACTACTTAGGTAACTGAACTGACTTGACTTAACTGACTCGGGGATGGATGCTTGAGGAAGGAGATGAGTTCTCCGAAATATCGCGATTAAAAAGTAAGTAACCCAGGTTTTAGTTCAGTTAAGTGGTTTTATAATAATAAATTACATTTCACAATCATAGAGTAGCCTATCTATCAAAAATTACGTACCAACATTTTGGTTTTGGCTTAATGAGACTTTCAATCTTGACTAGGCCTACACCTGTCAGCTAGTAATTGTGGCACCTTTTTTTCTAATATTACTTATTCTTCTTCATCATCATCATCATCATCGTCATTATCCATCGCCGTTTCCTACTACTGGCAGGGTCAGCTTGGGTTTAGCAACAAAAATTTTCCACTTCTTTCTATCCTCCCACAATCGTATCTCTTCCACATCTTTCCAGCTCTCTCCTCTTGCCTCCAAGTCTTCTGCTTTGATGTCCTTCCATCTCTTCCTGGGTCTACCCCGTCTTCTTCTTCCTTCTTCAATCCTTCTTTCATACATTTTCTTGGGCATCCTATTTTCCCCCACTTTTTTTTTACAATAATAATACGTAGGCCCCTAGTAGGTCTACCTTTACCTTTTCAATTATAATGTTTTTATTTTATCGTTGTGCAACCCTACTAGTCACTGTGTTGCACGTTTCAGGAATGGGAGGAACTTGTACGATCGTCAAAGAGGCTCCTCGAGAACCTTCCTCATCGTATGTCGCAGCTCACGTGTGATTCTTAAACTTCAGCGTGTCAGACATCGCCATATTCAGCCGCCTACGCTCGTGTCGCACAATAATTGATGTTTGTAAGTCAGTTCTCGGAACAGTTGATTTATTCCTAATCCGGAATTCCCCTTTCCTCCCTTTTAAGAGGTTTATCTTGCATGTTCGGTACGGTGCTCGACTACTTGCTTAACTATTTCATTTGTTGGCATAATTTTATAAAGTCTGTTATCTTCCTTGTTTCTTGCAGTCTCTAAGTTATCTGACACGGCTATTGTCAGTGAATGTTAAATATTCTTTATTATAGCCATAGATTAATACATGGTAACAAATATTAAATTAGACTGTGTTTTGTGGAGTACAAAACCATGCGTGATGATATCGTTAAGTTAGTAGTCATGAAGAAGCACCAGCATGTTCCCAGCATGTTCACTAGCTCACACCACAGTTCACCTTATAGGCCTATACTTTTTTACATTTATTGAAGTAAAATAGGTCTTGTCTAAACTTAAATAAGAATGCGGCTCAATTTAAAAACCCAAATCGATATCATTTGATTTTAAACTTGCCTTGATAAATTTAATCGTTCTTAAATCAAATCAAATCATCATGATGTGAATTCAGGAAATATTTGTGATGTAATCATTTTGTATTGTTTTGTGATTATTACCAACCACGACTTCATAGCATTATGGTACCTATATATTACGCCTATATATTATTTGTATTACATAATATATTTCAAACAAAGACTTTTGTGGCCCGTAATATTACACTTATAATTATTTTGTAGTGGGATGTATCTACTAAATGCTCTCTTACAGTGCATTATTTATACATTTCCCCCTCCCATGTCTCAAGGTGAGATTTAAATTGACTGAAACTAAAACGTCCATTGTTCACTATTGTAGAATAGGCTAAAATCTATTTGGACTAAAGTTTCTAGTCAATGGGTAATCAACACCTACAAAAAAGTCAGTCCAACATTTTTTTTTTAATTTGAGAAATTATTTAAAATTTGAAATTCATCATTATGACTTAACTCTACAGAATAAAAAGCATGTAGGGCCTACAGACAGTGGAGAATCAAATTATTGGAAAAATAGAGTGCCTCAGTAGTTGGTAACTCTCTGGCCTGAGGCAAGGTACCACCTAATCGCCTGTTGCGCTTTGCAATTGTTATGGATGAGATAATATGTAGAGTAGAGCCAAGCATAGAGGAACCAGATACAGGAACTATGATATGCTAATGACTTTGTAATGGAGAGTGAAAATTGAAGAGCTGCAAAAGAAAATTGGATAGTTGCAATTGCACAATTTAGACTGACCCTTGGTATTTATAAAAGCAAAACTCTTGTAGTGGAAAGAACTTAGAAAGGAACCAGCAGGACTTGTAGGGAAACAAAAAAGGTAGCAGAGTATAAACTACAAGAGATCGATGAATTTACATACCTAGGAAATATAATAACAAAGAAGGCAAGAGGAAAAGTATGAACTCTGAAAGAGTTGCTCTGTCCAAAACATTCTGTCTGCAAGTAAGAAAGTTATCGTGGGATGAAGATTCACAAGATCCTCAAAATTAACTAGTAACTACTAGTGATGACATCGGGTAGTAAATATTGGAGTCGACTCCGGAGCCTTTGGAACCGGGTAGGAGTCGACTCCCCGATCCGCAATAAAAAAAAAAAAAAAAAAAAAAAAATGATTTTTTTTGCAAAAGTTATTTTTAGCCCACTACTCTAGTTGCACAACGCTGTCCGGCCGTTCCCCCCCCCCCCCCCACCCTTGATGGGCACTGTTAACTTTAATGTTTTTGTGCCCTAAAATCCCAATAACTAACTCCACCCGCTAGCTTGCTTGTCTCTTGGCCCGGCCAAGACTCTCGCTGATGTTTTATGTTTACGTTTGAGATAAGATAACGACTAACGAGACAACAAGTGCATTCTCATTCAATTTATCATTTTAAAAAAAAATAATAATAATTTTATTTTTTTATTTTTTTTGGGTTCGACTCCTTGAAAATGGAGTCGACTCCTATAGGAGGCGGGGAGGAGTCGTGTACCCGAGTACCCGATGTCATCCCTAGTAACTACAGTAACTCGCAGATTGGCCATTTTAACTAGGGGTGTGCGGGCAGCACTTTTTATTTCGGGTCGGGCTCGGGTTCGGGTATTGAAATACCCGCGGATATCGGATAATTTTCGGGTTCGGATACTTATTCAAATGTTATTCAAAAGCCCTAGGCCCAAGTGCCAAATACCATCAAAACCATGTAGGCCTAGCCTTAGCCTAGCCTAGCCTTAGCCTAGGGCCTATAAAACAAGAGATCAAATCCTTAACTTGTTATTCTTTTTGCCGTAGGGTAAGTTGAGGGCAAGGGCTGTTTACTTTTGAAGAGTTTGTTTAGCTTTGTCTGTTTGCCTTTGGGTTTGGAACCCGCGGTCGTAGGCCTAGGCCTAGTTGCTTGTCTTTGAGGCTCCCTATCATTTTTTTCTTTTCTCGTCCTCTACTTTGAATTTATTGAACTGGGACGGATGCTTCTTTAAATGACGCTGGAGGCACGTCGTATTACCGTAGGGTAAAGGTTTTTTTAAAATTGCATTGCAATAATTACACTTAGATTGGGAATTCGCCAATTTGACGAAGTGGAGCCATATCGCCGACTTGATAGTAGGGCTAGGAGTAGGCCTACCGGTACGTAAATCGTCACTTTCAACATCTCCATCCACGTCACTCTCGCCGTCTTCTACATCCATTCTAGCACGAAGAATATCAATTTAACAATTTAAACAAAGTCCAATAGCCCTACGTAAATGTAGTAGTGCTCAGCGTGCTTGTAAAACATTTCCAAAACGTGAATTGTGACTTAGGTCTAAACCACGCGCAACAAGTCGCATGAAGTGCCAAGGGGAGTGGTATAATGACATGAATCGATATTACGAAACGATTCCGTGCGTTCATTGGCTAGAAACTTCGACCTTGGACTTGATGCTTCGACTTGTTGCCAGTGCTGCGATCTAACAGAGTTTTACGAACTTCTTCAGCATAGACCTTGTTCACGCTGGCTCAACCAACAAATTCAAACTCGAGCGGCAAATACCCGACCCGAATTTTCCAACTCGTCGTAGAGTAATCGGATCAGACACAAAATATCCAACCCGACCCGAAATTTCGGGTACCCGCACACCCCTAATTTTAACTTATCGCATACCAAAACAGGCAAGTCAAAATTGATTTGAATGCAGTGTATTGTGCCTTGAGCTTGCTCACTCTCTGGAAGAGAGAGATGTAGCTGGCAATGGAAAGCCGTGAGATAAGACAAATACATCATTATTAGTACTCGATTTCCCGAGCTTAGCTGTTTTGGGGGCTCCGAGCCGAGCCAAGCTTGATTTTTAGCTTGATTTATTTGAGCCAAGCCTTGTCTGTCTGTTCTTATCAGTGTAACTCACTGTGCTGCCTGACCTGTGTGTAATGGTGTGAAAGAGAAATAGCGCACAGTAGGAGATGAAAAGCTAGAGACAGATAGCGGTCTGTGGGCTGATGAGAATGGAGTGAAGTAGAGTAGATCAATAGCAAATGAAGTGGCTACCAGACAGACCTTTTTTGTGGTGAAGGGTGATATCGTAAGGATCGTTTTCTATCGGGACACACTTTAGTGATGATCCGCGTCACCTTCTTTACCAACGGCACATGCTATTACCCAAGCGGTCACCGACTCAAGTACTGACCACACCTGATGTTGCTTAACTTCAGTGATTAATCGGTAACAGGTGTATTCAACATGGCAAGGCCTTTAACAAAGATAAAATAATGTTGTTGGGTTCTTTTAATCAAGAGAATTATTGTACAGTGCAGTAATTAGGGGTCCTCTTTAATTACAACACTGTTAGTATTTGTCAGTCACTGCATCCTTTAGCCCAGTGTAAAGAGGCTGAAATTAATGAGGAAAGGCTCATTTCGAAAATCAAGCTTTCTTTTATAAACTAGGCTCGACTTTAAAATGTTAGGCTCCCACACCCGTCCCAAATATGCTCATCCATCAACGCGACTGCTTAGTAGTTAATACAATTGAAAAATTGCATTATGCCCGCGGCCCACTTCAGAAAATGTAAACTGGCCCGAGGCTGTAAAAGGTTGCCTATACCTCTCTTTTATCTACCAAATCAACATAGGCCTACATAGGACATTGACCGAGAGTTTGGCTGTGAGGGATTTGAGTACAATACAAACCGCAGAAATGAAATTCGTAAAGAAGGGCAATTTGTGTTTACAAATTTTTGTTGGGAATTGTGAATGTGTGAGAGAGAATAAAGGAGGCAACAGCTTACCTGAACTTAGCTGGTGGCTTTGTACATATATCTAAAACCAGCTCCAGACTGTGTGTATTTGACAAAACTTTGCATTGAAGCATGTTTGCAGCATTGTGTGTATGGACGTCCAATGCAATGTTGGCATTGGCTCATTTCCCACACGAAATTGGTAAATCTAACACAACTCACTAAAATGATAGCCAAGGATCTCTCTAAAGGTCAACAATATTTATGTCGACCTCCAGACAACATGGTAGTTTGAGACAAGAATATCAGTTTATATCATCATTATGCTAGTTCTTCTTTTTTTTTCATATGCCCCAATCGGCCTACTTGGCCATCATGTGTTGTCGTGTTATCCAATAGAGACAGGATTCCCTTTGTATATGCGCCATGCCATCTGGCATTGCGTCAAGTTCAGACTTAGTCCTTTCACAACTGAAAAGATGTCGTCGATTCTGTTCTTCCTTACCGCACAAGCTGCATTGGCTTGATTCCACCATTTCTACTTTGTGTAAATGTTGACCCAACAGGTTATGCCCTGTGTCAAGTCTGAACTGGGCTGATGAGACCTTTCTGAGTTTCTGTTGTTATATCTAAGTGGTTTTGTCTTTCTTGATACTATACTTTGCCTTGGCTTGTCCTTTGCATCCACCTCCCACTTCTTCTGCACCAAATTCTTAGCAGCAGATGTTAGATGGGACTTAACTGCCTTATAAGACAGTGCCTTCTCAGTTTGTGGCATCTTGCTGCCCCTCTTTGCCAAGAAGTCTGCCTTCTCATTAGTCATTACCATGCAGATTGAAGTGTGCAAGTACCCACTGTAGTATAACGTCTTTTCCCTCATTATTCAGACTCAGTCTCAGAATGTGTAACTTACATTCCTTGACCTCGCTGTCTGTGCCAATATATTTATGATTACGGTGTTACACAAAAAGTTTTAAGCTGTGCCTACCTATTAATCTCTCAACTCAATTATTACCAAGATATTACTAGACAATTGGACATGTTGTCTGGAGACAAGTCAAATGTTAACGCATGAAGACATTTGCCAACATCTGGTCAACATCTGGTGGAAGGACACATCGTGTAGAGGGCATGGCGCTGATTTTATTAACGTTTGTCAAACTCACAATAATGCGCTAACGCTAACATAAAAATAAATAAAAATAAAAACAAATAAGCCGTTAACATAACATGCCATAAAATAGGCCACACACGTCGTTTGGAGCCAGCTTAATACAAAAACAATTGTCAAACATTTGGACTACAATGCCTTAGTTACTTGACCAGAAAAAATGATACAACATGTGAGAATGGATAAGCAAAGATTACCTTGGGCAGAATTTGAAAGATGAGACATGAGTATTAGAAGATGTGGTAGACCAAGTGGGAAGTAGCAGGACCAAACAAGAAATGATGTAGAAACGAGGGATGAGCATTGGGAACATAGATACTACTATACCCTCCCCCTTAGATGTGCCACTCTCTATGGGCGAAATAAAGAACTCTTTGGAGGCCATTTTGAATCAGAGCAACGCCTAGCGGCTGGCCTGAGAACTTATTGAGGATAGGCGGTATAAGCAGTGACCTACTATTTCTACTTTGGTATTGATATTGATATTTATTAGCCATCTTTTTGCACTCATGTGCCAACACAAGTATACATGGTAGGCGAGTATTAGACGTTGTCATCAAGAGTGGTTTTAATATAATACCTGGTTATAATAGTATAAATGTACAAATCATTCTACAAGTGTAAAGCGTCAATAACAAGATAAAACTAATTAGGATAGGCCTATCAGTATCTTGCAAGATATCACATTTCTAAGATAATGTAAAATACATTACAATGATTAAGTCGCCTACATGTACAAATAAGTTTCCCAATGTAAAACAAGTCAATAACAAGATAAAACTATAATAAGGGTATATAACCCAGTAGGCAATAGTCATACTCTTACAAGATATCACAGTTCTGAGCTAATTTAAAACACACATATTACAAATTACATAACTAACAAGTACAATACTAATACACACAACTCACATGGAAGAAAGTCCACAGATCAATGACTAAAATACTCTGCAAGAGAGTAAAACTCTTTTTCCAGCAGCCAGATTTTGACACTATTTTTAAAACTACTTTCACCTAATCTGCCTTTTATATTATTTGGTAAGTGATTAAAAATTTTCCTTCCCGCTTGGATAGGGTCACTATCTGCTAGCCTAAGCCTAGTTTGGTCCTGGTGGAGATTGTCTTTAAGTCTAGTGTTGTGGGTGTGCACATTACTGTTCCTTTGAAACAAGGTGGGATTTTCCTTGACAAAGCATGCCATTTCAAGTATATAAGTACCAGTTATAGTGAGAATACCTAGAGTTTTGAATGCCTGTCTGCAAGATGCCCTATTGGGTAAGTTAAGAAGAATTCTTACAGCCCGCTTTTGAAGACGAAAGACAGATATTGTAGCCGATGCATTACCCCAGAATAAGATCCCGTATTGAATTAATGAGTGGAAAAATGCGAAATACACCATTTTTGCTATCTTCTGGTTGCACTGATTTACTACATTCCTCAATACATAGCAAGCAGAACTTAACCTACTACATAAGTTGTGGATATGGTCTGCCATTTAAGCTTGAAGTCTACAGTTAGTCCAAGAAACATTGCATGCTCCACCAGTTCCATCTCCACATTCTCATGTTCAAACCGTCATCTGTGATAATTCACCTTGAACCTGGAATTTTAACAGCTGTGTTTTCCCACAATTTAACTTAAGTTTGTTTGCATCAAACCATTCTTCAAAGGCCCTCAGTATAGGAATTTATCTTTAAAAACCCATTTCGCAGAGTGCCCGTATTATAGCACTAGAATCATCTGCGTAGAGAACAATCATACAACCCAGCGGTAGATTTTTTGGAAGATCGTTGATATACAGAATAAAAAATACTGGCCCCACGATTGACCCCTGCGGTACTCCATGTTTGACAAGCCTCCATTTTGAGTGAGCTATCGATTTTCCTTTTCCTACGGCCACCCTCTGTTTCCTATTCAACAAATATGAGGAAACCCAAGCTAGTGTTTTGTCTCTTACCCCCATATGCTCTAATTTACCAAGTAGAAGTGAGTGGTTGATAGTGTCAAAAGCCTTTGACAAATCACATAAAATTGCCCCCACAAACTTCTTTCTCTTCCAATGCCATTTGGACCGTATGGGTGAGATTAAAAGTTGCTGATTTTGTGGAACGGCTGTCCTAAATCCATGTTGGCAATCCGATAGTAAGTGGTTATCATTTAAAAAGTATTAAGTTGCTTTAGAAATAATTTCTCCAACACTTTTGAAAAGTTTGGGATTAACGACACTGGTCTATAGTTGGCCATCTCCTGTGCCTTACCTTTCTTGAAAAGTGGTTTCACTGGGGCATATTTTAACTTTTCCGGGAATGTCCCTGAACTGAAAGAAGAATTACAAATGTCTGCTAGTGGCTTTTGCGATGAATGCTGCACATTGTCTGATCAAAAAACTGGGCACCTCGTCCCACCCTGCTGATCTTTTTGGCTTTAGATCCCTTATCACCTCAAATACCTAATTTGTGCTCACTGGCAAGAGGGAAAAGTTTTGATTGCACCTAACCATTCCCTTTTCTAGTTTAGCCATACATGCTTGAGCTGTGTCGGATTTGGTATCTATTATATTGTCTGCTATATCTGTGAAATAGTCGTTGAACAGGTTTGCTACCTCGTTCGCATCCACGACTTCTTTCCCATCTACCTTTAGAGCAATTGGTACAGCTCCCTTATCACTCCCTTTACCCGCTAATGAATTTACCACCCCCATGTGGCCTTTATTTTATTATTGGCTTCACCTATTACTCTGTCAGTATACTTCTTTTTGGCAATTCGAATGTCCTTGGCAACCTCTTTTTTGTAGACCCGGAAATATTCTAGAAACTGTGTGCTTTGGTCATATTTGCTTTGCTGGTATAGCATTCTCTTAACTAGACATTTATTTTAATGGCCTCTGTTACCCACTGCCTATTATGGATTTTGTTTGAAATTGTTTAATTGGGAAATTTAAGTTGAAAAGTGACAAAAATATTTTTAGAAATTCATTATATTTTCTATCCGCGTCTGTTTCCCTACCAACCCCACTCCAGTCTGTCACACTTAGATTGTGGATAAAGTTTTCTATATTCTCACCTTTAAACTGTCGACCCCAACAGTGAGAAGACACCCTGTGTTTTTTAATAGGCCCTGTCAAAGGAAGGTTGATAATTTGGCACAAATGATCCGAATACCCAGTTTCAACAACTTTTGGCATTGTCCGAGGTAAGAAATTTGTGAGTACATTATCAATAATGGTACTGCTATTTACTGTTATTCTTGTTGGGACTGTAATAAGAGCTGATAAATTATATATACCCAGAAGATTTTCCAGTTCCTGTTTTTTCTGTGTTTGGATGTGAAAAATCCACATTAAAATCTCCGCTTATTACAATGGTTTTCATGCTATCTTTACTTTGAACTAATTTAAAAATTGATTCTAACTTAGCAACAAATGCCTTGAAGTTACTCGGTAGTGGAGGTCTGTATACCGTTACAATTACCATGCTACATGGTTTAGTAATTTCGATTGCACATATTTCTAGTATTCTCTCAGCTGCAATCTTGTCTAGGTCGGGTCTGTTTTCATAAATATATCCTGCCGATTTCCTCACAAAGATAGCTGACCCTCCCCGAATATGTTTCCTCCTTGAATAGCAAGCGGCCAGAGTGAAATCGTTGATTAACACTGAAGACTCCTGACCCTGAGCCAACCAGTGTTCAGATATGCAAATGAGATCAATGATTTCTTTTTGTGAATCTACAAAAATTTCTAATTCCTCTGGCTTTCCCCCACCCATACCTTGTATGTTATGATGCATAAGATATTTCTGAACCCCCTGCCTATCTACTTCTGAAGTTGGATGGCTATACACTTGCCTAGTTTGGTTGGCCATGGTGGTAGTTAGGTTGGACGGGGGGTGTGTGACTCTACTTGAAAATTTTTTGGCCTAGGCCCTGACTTAACCTTTAAATGAGCCCGGCAACGTGGCCGATTTGAAACATGGCGGAGGTTATGTCCGTGGCTGGGAACACATGCAAATGCAGTCACCTACTATTTCTACTAAATATTCCTCGGAATAAAATGTCGCTACAAAAATAGAACACATGTTTTGGGAACATATTTTATTGCAAATAGCGATTTAAATACACACACACAAAATTAAAATAATTACATAATCACCGAATCACGTAGAAATGACAAAACGCCTGCTTGTTGGCTTGTAGTGGGGAGGTCTTCCATCGTCTTGAGCTTTGAAAATGAAGACAAAGCAAAATGCACTGCAACAACCATGCAGTCTTTTCAACATCTGATTGAAGAATCACGAGCCGTTTTTTTCTGAGGTGCTAACGAGTATAATTGCGAAGTTTATTGTGAATCTTCTGCCAGCAATCTTTGACAATCTTGCTTCTTTTCTTGCTTGCTACGATCGGCAGAGGTGTTGTGGGTATAGGCTAGGAGGCTAGGCCTAGCCTAGGCCTACGACGGGCCCGGCCGCAAAATGAATTTACACAGCGCATATACCTAACAATTACTCGTCTTATAGCCCTTTCTCACCTTTTGTGGTCACTAAAATCACTTTCTATATTGGTTGGGCTGTAGGCCTACATTGCAACGTTTAAAACCAAATATTATGCCTTGAAACAAACTTTCAAATGAAGTTGTGCGCGCCATGTGACTTTCACGTGAGTTTCTAAGACTTTTGTTTTGTCAATATTTTGAACTTGACTAATCGACCAGTCGACGATAAGTCGATAGGTCGTAAAAAAAGCGACGATGACACTCTGGTGCCTGGCCTGAGAACTATACTAGACTCGAAACAGTTGAAGGCACACTGCCACACGATTTACCATTGCACTTTCAGCACCCTGATTGGGAAGTAGATACAAGAAGACTGTTGGAGAACAGAAGATGGCATGAACTGGTGGGAAGAAGACAGAAACAAGAGGAGAGATCATGACAGGCCTGCCAAGCCAATGTTCATAAACTAGGTACCGGTAGCTGTGTACCGGTACTTAAGAAAACAAATGACTAGCCACCCCCCACCTGACTTTTGTTTGAAACTTTAGACTGTTTTTTGTTTTTCCACGATATACTAAATTTAAAATAATGTTTATAGTGCATTGATTTCTCCCCATGATGTTGTTATTCCACTGCCAGTGGTATTGTTGTTCCACTGCCACTGATGTTGTTATTCCACTGCCACTGATGTTGTTATTCCACTAAATAAAATAAATAAATAAATTGTATTTAGAGTCTACCCACTCAGTTATATAACTGATTTTCAGTGGGGGACAGTAAATCAAAGCGACCAAGCCAACCCTGTAGGCCCCGACGCAATCGACGAGTGAGCAATAACCTGCAACCAAAGATCAATATTTTTTAATATGACATGTCATATAGCAATCAGTAGTATGGACAGTGCGAACACCCGCGGATCAACGCCAGAATCAACAAGGCCGATTCAGAACAACTCTCTCAAACTGCCAGTGATGTTGTTCCACTGCCAGTGATGTTGTTGTTCCACTGCCAGTGGTGTTGTTGTTCCACTAATAAACAAATAAATAATGTATTAGAGTCTACCCACTCAGTTATATAACTGTTTTCTTTGGGGGACAGTAAACCAAAGCGACCTAGCCAACCCTGTAGGCTCCCTACGCAATCGACGAGTGAGCGATAACAACCGGCAACCAAAGATCAAATTTTTAATATGACGTCATG
>JAMZAV010004949.1:0-47336 GCA_024449915.1 Sweltsa coloradensis
TGGTAGATCGCACTGCAGAATGTGCCGTGTAAAAGGCTCATATATTGTCTGTAAAGCATTTTACAGTATATACAAATTTTACAGTAATGAGATTACGATAAATGTTCAGCAAAAGTATGGGATTTAATATGATGTAATAGTGGAAAAACATTAAAATACTCGTCAACTGTGCGGCATGGCTGAAGATGTGAGACGACGTGAGAAACTAGGGCGCTTCAACCGTTAAGGTCATATTGCGCCGCCAGTGATATTGCAAGTTAATGAATTGATTGTATGGTGTGTTTGATATTCATGTTTTTAAGTCCAAAAAAGGAAAGAGTAATGGATTTGCTTAGTTATAGGCGCGTCAACCTTGTGGTCATAATGCGCCACTCTAGCCTAGGGAATTAGGAGGAGGAATCCGTGGCTGGTTCGGACCAGCCACGGGGAAGGGAAAAAGGGGGTTCTAACGTTGCTGTCGTGTCTTCGTTTTTGTCATCGTTCGTGTTGTTGTCATCGTTTTCGTCGTCGTCATCGTCGTCTTGTAGGTCGTCAAGGGAAAGGAGAGAGGTCCTAGAGGAAGACGTGAGATACTAGGGCGCTTCAACCGGTTAGGTCATAATGCGCTGCCTTTGATTCTATGTTAATGAAATGAGAGTATGCGCGTTGTGTGCGTTGTGAACCAGTCTAGCCACCTCCAGCTAGCAGAGCCAGCCTTAAGTTATACTAGATGATGTTGGCGATCGTGCCATTTAATGACGACGTGAGGATCTTATACCGCCTGTGATATCGTTAGACTGATTAAAAAATACATATTTGTTGCGTATTGGTATTTATAAAGCTTTCTAGGCAATTATTTTTTGGGTTTATTTGGATTATGGACGCGTCAACCCCATTGGGTCATATTGCACCACTCTTACCAAGGGGGATGGAGGGGCCCATGCTTGTCAGAACCAGCCACAGGTAAGGGGAGGACAAGGGGTTCTCACGTCGCGGTCGTCATCGTATTTGTCATCGTTCGTTGTGTCATTGTCATTGTCATCGTCGTCGGGGAGGTCGTCAAAGAAGGGGGAATGTGTCCCCGACGACGATTGCCAGAGCTCGCCTCTAATTTCTGTTTTTTTTTTTAATCGGATTAAGAGGTGCGTCAACCGTTAGGTCATAAAGCACCACTCTAAAAAAGGGGGGGGAGGAGGGGCTCATGCTGGTCAGAACCATCCACGGGTAAGGGGAGAAAGGGGGTTTTCATGGCGCGTTCTTCACTGTCTTTGTCATCGTTCGTGGTGTCATTGTCTCAGCGTCGCCGAGGGGTCGTCAAGGGAAGGGGGCAAGATCGCCGACGACGATTTCCAGAACTCGCCTCTAGTTCGTTTGTGCACACTGACTGCATTCACTGGAATTCGACTTTAATCGGATTTGTCAATGAAAACAGTTAACAAGTTCTTATGAATTTGCACACAGTAATTGAAAAGATTTGCGGTTCACATATGACTCAGGTGAATCGGTAGGGGAATTGATTGGAATGCGTGACCCATTGATGTATCCCATTGCTCAAGAGAAAGTAAGAATTTTTTTCTTTTAAAATCCTGTTTCTTATTAAGCATAGGATATACAATGATAATTTACAAGTTTACTGTATTTTGGAACATATCCCTTCAGTGCGATCACGTAAGCTTGTAGAAATCGATTTCTATAGAAAGCTCATGAGCTCTCTATCGTTTTCTCAATTCTGTGACAACTATCCTAAAGTCCGACCACGTAACTCGTGACATCACTTCTCTATAGACAACGATAACTACAGTGACAAATATTTAGCGTGAGCAAAGGAATCGCGTTACGAGTTGTCACCTATAGAAAGCTCAAATTACAAATGGCGGACTTGTTTCATATCAATACCGCCTCAGCTCTTTTATATTTAATAACAATATAATGATGGCTCGTTGGTCTTGTTGTTAGCGTATCTGCTTCCAATGCAGAAGATCCAGGGTTCGATTACCGCTAAAGTCAGTAGTTTTTTAACTTCTGATATGGACTTAAGTCCATCAGTAGTGTCTTAGGAGTTTGTAAACGGTAACTTTGGAGCCGTCCTAGCAACGAAGCACATAGTAAATTCAGAGTTGTTCTGAATCGGCCTTGTTGATTCTGGCGTTAATTCGCGGGTGTTCGCACTGTCCATACCACTGATTGCTAAATTTCCTATTAAAAATATCGATCTTTGGTTGGTTATCGCTCACTCGTCGATTGCGTCGGGGCCTACAGGGTTGGCTTGGTCGCTTTGATTTTAAGCCTTCCACTGAAAATCAGTTATATAACTGAGTGGATCACTCTAAATACAATTTATTTATTTATTTATTTATGCACTTAAGATGTTATTTGTTACATGTAGATCACATAACAAGGTATGCAGAACAATAATAAACTATCTAGGTTCAATAACTTTACCAAATAATCTTCAAATTGCTCAGTTTGTCGTAGGCGGCATAGCCGTGGCCTAGGCAAGGCTAGACCGTACTGTGCATAAGCTTACTATGAAGGCTAGATTACAAGGACTCTAGTCCACCGTATAGCCGGCACCCATATGACCGTACGAAAATATGTTTTTCGCAAAGGACTTTTTTTAATTTGCCTCCTCTTGGCAGCTGCTGTGGCACAGCCTTCCGAGTTTCCAGCCGTCAGCCGTGTACATGTTGGCCTGCATAACAACCTAACCTTCTTTACATTGGTGGGTGACAGTCCTGTCAAACACTGCGCTAGGGGCCTAGGGCCCAGGCGTAGAAGGTCCCTATTATTTTCTGTAGGGCCAATTACGACCAGTCATAGCACAAGTGTTAGGCCTAGTCAATTTAAGCCCGGCAGGTAGGAGTAGTAGTAAAGTAAATAATAGTACAGTAGAATAGTTAGTCCGTGGAACAAGCTGTTAAAACTATAGGAATATTTCAAATCCGGAAACCCGCACCAAAATTTAGGAGCGAGTAAAAGACATATTTTAGAATATTATTTTCACGGGGGACACGCATGGTAGCAAATAAATCACCCTGTCATGGCGTCCACAAGATGGCCGCCAAAAATAATTCTTAAAATTGCTGTAACTCAAGAAGTAATCATCAGATTTGGATAAACTAGGTTTTGTTTTATTTGGTTTTTAATGCTCTACAAAAATGTCATTAGAAATTCTACCGTTCATACAATAGTTTTAATTATATTTATATATTATTACAATGTATTGCAATTATAGCACTTTTTGGTATATACATAATTATTTATACGAAGAATTCGCTAGATTAGACTATATAATTATATATATATTTATATATTATATATATATATTAATTAGACTATACTAAAATAACGCAATTAATCCAAAATTTAAAGTCCCGAAACTAAATTCCTGTAACTTTTTGATTAATTAATTAATTAAATTAAGCATTAATTAAATCTCAATTAAAAGTTTCTTATTCACTTACCAAAGTCACGTAGTGTATCACACAAGAACAATATGACCACAATGAACCAAAAAAATATAAGTATCAAAAATTTATATCAATCACTTTCCTATTAATTCAATTAATTCAATTAATTAAAAATAATGACAATAATCTCAATTAATTTTGTAAAATTAACACAATGTGGTCGACCTTGGAATCATTTTAAAGCTAGTTTTAAGGCGAATAAATGTAATGAAAAAATTAATTAATTAAATTAATTAATCACCAAATTAATTACATTTTAGTTAAATTATCCCACTTTTGACATATGTATTGTTATGTATACCTAGAACTCGATCGATCGTCATAAAAATATACTACTTTACTGACATAATGCCAATGAATCCGAATTGTCATGTCTCGAAACAAAATTCCTATAACTTACCGATTAATTAAGAAATTAAATGAAGAATTACTTACATCTCAATAATTGTTATTGTCACTCAACTAACACATACAAAATGCCAACAGATGTTTTAAATATAAACAAAGCAAGTATAATTTTAAAAATGAATAGTCCCAAAATTAAGTTCATGCTACTTTTCTGTTAATTGAATTTCCCACAAAATTATTTTCCTGTAAAATAAGCATGCAAATGGTTCCCAGTGTGTTTGTGTTCATTTTACACAACACATGGTGATTATATCAATTAATTTAATTCATTCATTAATTCAATTAACGGGAAAGTAGCATGAACTTAATTTTGGGACTATAAATCTTTAAAATTATACTCGCATTGTTTATATTTGATACTTCTGTTGGCATTTTGTATGTGTTAATTGAGTGACAACAACAATTATTGAGATATAAGTAATTCTTCACTTAATTTCTTAATTAATCGGTAAGTTATAAGAATTTTGTTTCGGGACATAACAATTCGGATTCATTGGCATTATGTCAGTAAAGTAGTATATTTTTATGACGATCGACCGAGTTCTAGGTAATCATAACAATACATATGTCAAAAGTGGGATAATTTAACTAAAATGTAATTAATTTGGTGATTAACTAATTTAATTAATTATTTTTTTCATAACATTTATTCGCCTTAAAACTAGCTTTTAAATGATTCCAAGGTCGATCACTTTATGTTAATTTTACAAAATTAATTGAGATTATTGTCATTATTTTTAATTATTGAATTAATTGAATTAATAGGAAAGTGATTGATATAAATTTTTGATACTTATATTTTTTGGTTCATTGTGGTCATATTGTTCTTGTGTGATACACTACGTGACTTTGGTAAGTGAATAAGAAACTTTTAATTGAGATTTAATTAATGCTTAATTTAATTAATTAATTAATCAAAAAGTTACAGGAATTTAGTTTCGGGACTTTAAATTTTGGATTAATTGGCGTTATTTTAGTATAGTCTGAAAATTTTATGACAATCTAGCGAATTCTACGTATAAATAATTATATATACCAAAAAGTGCTATAATAGGGAATATTCCACTTAATATTTTATTTTTTATTTTAATTCTTATTCATGTCTTAATAGTCACTGCACTTTTTTTTATTTAAAAAAATGTTTTTTGATTAATTTAAACAAGAATTAAATGGGTCCCCCAGTTTGCGCGCCAAAAACGAGCGTGCGCCATCTTTGGACGGTACTACGTCATAACTGTGTTGAGTCAAGGCCAATTGGAAACTAAATGTACGTATATTTGTACATATTTACATACAGACGGCGGTGCTCGCCATCCGCTCAACACAAACAACTCCACAGGGATGTCCATTTTCACCGTCTTTTGTTTTTCTTTTTTCGTATGTGACAGGAGATTTCGCGAGATCATTGTGATAAAGAATAACGAGCATTTTGTCTTGAGTTTTTGCATAGCCTAGGACTATCATGGTAATCTTTATCTACAATAGGCTTTAGTCATCAAAGTAAGGTTTTTGTGCGGGATGTGTGTCAGAACATGAACGTGCAGGCCTAGGGTTGGCAAGTTAAGCCTAGGGCTTGTCAAGTGAGTAATTTTAGTATTCACATACCAATGCCTATATCCTACAGGAACGATTGGCCTAGACTGTTGTATTATAAATAATTTTCTAAGTCTAGGCCTAGACCTAGGACTGTTTCAGTTTTGTTTTTTGATTGCAATGTCAACTTTTCTCGTTTTCTGGCTAAGCGCTAAATGTAAAATGTCCGCCATCTGTTTACATTACTGTAGGCTACGCTAGGCGCTGCTTTGTTTAAAACACCGCCGTCTTGATGTATATCTCGATCCTACTATAATACTATTCCAACATCTTTGGTCTGGATGTATGTTTATCCAGACGGCGTTGGATCAACACAGTTCTGACGTCACAGTCGTTTTTTGCCGCTTTAAAAAACTGCTGCTTTTAAAACGGCTATAAATCACTGGATTATTATTTCACGGAAAACAAAGTACATATTTGTAATCGGGACGAAATACTTCTTCTAAAAAATCTATTCGTACAGTATTTGGCGGAAGTGGAATATTCCCTATTGCAATACATTGTAATAATATATTTATAAATATAATTAAAACCATTGTATTTACGGTAAAATTTCTTATGTTATTTTTGTAAAGCATTAAAAACCGAATAAAACAAAACCTAGTTTATCCAAATCTGATGATTACTTCTTGAGTTACAGCTATTTTAAGAATTATTTTGGCGGCCATCTTGTGGACGCCATGACAGGTGACTTATTTGCTACCATGCGTGTCCCCCGTGAAAATAACATTCTAAAATATGTCTTTTATTCGCTCCTAAATTTTGGTGCTGGTTTCCGGATTTGAAATTTTTTTACGTTTGTTCCACGGACTGAGTGGCTTTAAAGCTTAGCCTTGATCGCAGGGCTCCTCTAACCTTACTTTTCGCATTAGTATTCGGTTCTAGGGCTTGGTGTAGGCTATGCCAATACACATAATGGATGGGTCCACAAGAGAGGGTTCTTTTGTCGCGCAATTGCCTCGCTTAACTCTTTAGAGCAAAACACTAGGCAATTGAGCGACATTAAAACTTTTGGAACCAACTTGAGATGTGGCCTACTCGAAAGTCAAGCAGCCTGACCATTAGATTTGAATGTAAATAAACACACGAACTGAACTCGTCACAGACATGCATATAGGGAACCTAAGTTTTGAAGGCGGGAAGGAAATTGGTTCTCTCTGGTCTCAGCGCCCATAAGAATTAGCATGGTACGAAAATGTAACTCGACGTATCTTTTGACTCGCGCAAAAGAAATCTAAACCAATAACATCACAAGATGCATAATTCTGTGAAGAAGATGATGGCTTTCTACTTTACTCGATGACGCTTCCTAAATTCAAACTATTATGAGTTAAATGGACCCATGTTTGCGCGCTGTCGCAAATGTACTCTGACTGAGCGGCAACCTAAGCGAGACGCAGCCACGTTTGGTGCAGCTGTGGCATCCTCGCATACCACGCGCCTGTCCATGGTTGCTAAATGTACTTCGCATTCAAGATTTTGTTGGCACATTAAAGGATATTTTATTAGCAATGCATAATCTAGTACAACCCAGTGACCTCACAGTAGCCACAAAGCAAGTCGGATTCCAAATGTTATGCTGATGCCACGGACAAAATGTTTTTACGTGCTTTTTCATGAGCAGTTTGGAAGGTTTGGCAACAGTGTAAATGTAGAGTTCACTTCAATTCAACACAAATGTAATTAATATTTGTGATAGAGCAGAGTTATGTATATCCACGCAAAGAGGAAAGATTATAGTTTTTTACAGTATGAATATAATTCCGGTCCGTGGTTGGGTTCTCGCGCTATCGCTTACGAAACATTTAGCACAGGTTAATCGCCTATACCTCGCTGACGGGAGAGAACCGGACAACGACCACTTAGGTTCCCTATTGCATACACACGCACACTCTCTCATACTCACACTCGAACTCGCACTCGCACTCACACTCACACTCACACTCACACTCACACTCACACTCAACACTCACACTCACACTCACATGCTCATGCTCACTCACACTCTCACAAACGCACTCACTTCCCCCACGCACTCATGTACCACACTCTCCTCACAGCCTCCCCACAAATCTTAATAACACTTATGTCATCCATTATTTTATTTTTTCACGCCACCTCCAGTAGCTTTAATATCTGTACATAACATGTTACGTATAAATAGCATTACTTTAGGTTTAGACAGTAGTTAAGACTATATTTAGATCATACACTGGTGGTAAGGCACATGTTGTTATGGGGCCTTGCTCTACTCTTGCCACCAGCAATGTGCTTGTATTACTGTAATTCAATCATGTTGAAAATAAATAATAATAAAATAATAATAATAATAATAATAATAATAATAATAATAATAATAATAATAATAATAATAATAATAATATAATATATAAATATTGTAAATTTGAATAGTAAGTGTTACATTAGAATAGTAAGTGTCATTTATAACAAAACATTAAGAAAAACAACTAAAAACTATAAAACAGCAAAAATTTATCAAATATAAGCTTCTGTGGCAACTCACTCATTTTTGTTATTTATGTACATTCATCAACTGTAAATACTGTATGTCTGTCTTTTTATTTAACATTATAAGCTGTAAATATTCTGCAAATAAATTCTGCTTTTGTGTGCGAGAGAAAGAAGAGTGCGTTTGTGTATTTTTAAATGGTGATCCTGACAATTTAGCGGTCCATGGTTCCCCCCGAGACCTTGGCCCAACCCACGCGCTGTGTAGTAGATCTTTGTAGTTCTTAAGAAGTGCGTACTGACCAGTCCTGCAGTGCGATCACGTAAAACTCCAGAGATAACGATAGAAAACGATTTCTATCGTTATCTCTAGCTACAATAGATAACTTTTGCGATCACGTAACTACATAGCTAACGTTCTCTATAGAAAGCGATTTCTACTAGAAAACTTCTTTATCGACGTACGATAATAATTATCGACGTACATATTATTGTACGTCGATAAATTATCGTACCTTCACAGCCATGTACACAGCGTTAAATCGCAAATAAAAATCATTGCAAGGCAGTGAAAAAATGAAAAAAAAGCGGTAAATTCAAATACGTACCAACATGACGTAAATTCATATCGTAGCCTACGTAATAAAATGATAAAAATATAATAATAATAATGATTATAATAATAATAATAATAATAATAATAATAATAATAATAATAATGGTAATAATAATGATAATAATAATAATGATAATAATAATAATAATTATTATTATAAATAATATATTTAAAAAATAGGAAAAAAAATGTCTGTGTATTATTTATTAATTCATTTCATAATAGTAGCCTTGATTACAATTTACAAGCCAACTGATTTTTCAAATTTTATACAATCCCTAACCATCCAGAGAAAAGCTTTATTATTATTAGGTATGTTTAATTGGATGTAGAAAGACAGTAGGCCTTCTTGCACAACCCTATGTTTTGTATGCAAAGTTCATACTTCGATTTCCAAGGCAAAAATACAGTTGCCATCCCTTACAGCCTACAAACATTGTAGAAAAGACTTCCCTTGCAGATATGTTGATTGGCCATGTTTCTATTAGCCCACCATTTGGGAAGGTCTACTAGGAAGGATAAAGTGAACACAGATAGTGTAGGCCTAAGTTAACAAATAAGCAGCTACCAGTGGTGTCAAACTGTTTTCAAATATCAGGATTCAGCATTTGTATGGGTAATGGCACTTTCTCAGACAAACTACAATAATTGTTTTCCAATTTGGGTCTGTAGCAAGCATAAAAGTGTAAAATAAAAACTTGTCTTATTATACTTTTTATAAGGGAAATGTTGAAACTAGTTCTACAGAAACAAGGCATTTTTGTTTACAATTCAAAATAATTAGCATGTGTGTGTGTCACATGAACACATCTACACAAGTGCCTCAGACTGTATAAATATAATGCCTCTTCTATTATCATTTAGGCCCTACACAGACAATTTTGTGTAGTGTTTTACTGAAATGCAATTAAATTTGGTTAGAAATTACATCTTTATATAATTTTGGCTTCACTCCTTGTGAAGGACAGAATTTACATTTTTAAATCTAGGGGAGAGGTGTTTTTAAATACATATTTTAATATCCTATTGATTAATGTGGTTGCCATACTAAAAGAAGATCAATATGGTTGTAGAGGAAGTAGGAGCAAAATGTCAATGATGCAGATTTATTAGAAATGTGGTAGGCCTACATAACTAGCTACTATTTTGAGGTCTAGAATATATGCTTATATTTTATAGTTTATAAGAATGGACCTTTTGCAGGCATACTACAAGATCAAATAGTCCTTTGTTAAATCAATACAATGTTTCTGTTTTAATACAATAATATTAAAAAATACATCCAAGCAAAAATATAAGTAGGGCTTACCTAATACAGTAGGCCTACCTAGGTACCGTCTACTGTAGATAGATGTCACAGCCTATACTTACTGTACATAGGTCTAGGTGGGTACATATTTTAAAGAAATGTTACTACACATAGGATTAAACATTACAACTACATAGTGCTTGAAAAGTTGAAAGCTGCATTCTTTAGCACCATTCACTTCAGTGTTTCTCTGCCAATCACCTACGGTACCTTGTTTAGCATTAAATATGGAAGGTACAAGTTAAGTTACCAAGTATTCAGATTTAAAATAGTTGGAAATAAATTGAAAAATTAAATCATTTATCTCAGCCGGGTATCGAACCTGGGTCTGTCATATTGGTCTTGAATTAGATGTACGTGATTCAGTGTTTTGTTGATTGAGTAGGTAGAGATTCTTTTATGTGTACCGGCAACAGAGAATAGCTGTCCGTAGTGGATCATAAGGTTTGCGTGCAGGTCCGAAGTTTGATCCTTGCTCACGGCCTGGGGTTTGGTCGAACTAATGTAACTGTAGGGCAAGGCTTGGGATAAGTTCTCCGAGCAAAATAAGGGCTACAGACTAGGGCATTGTAGACTAGCTTAGACAAGTGATGAGTTTTGCTAGGCTAGCCTATGCTAGGCCCAAACCTTCTCAGGTTGACAAATGACATGCACTATCCTATCGCATTCATCACAAAGCATATATCGCAATATGAGAACAGCACCTAGCTGGTCTTACATAGGGATGACATGAAATTAACTGCGGGTCAAAGGCCATTGTGTAGGCCCTAGACCCATCCATAATGACTGTGTGTGTCGGCATAGCCTACACCAAGCCCTAGAACCGAATACTAATGCGAAAAGTAAGGTTAGAGGAGCCCTGCGATCTAGGCTAAGCATCAAAGCCTCTATTCTACTGTACTATTCTATACTACTACTCCTACCTGCCGGGCTTAAATTGACTAGGCCTAACACTTGTGATATGACTGGTCGTAATTGGCCCTAGAGAAAATAAAAGGGACTTACTACGCCTGGGCCCTAGGCCCCTAGCGCAGTGTTTGACAGGACTGTCACCCACCAATGTAAAGAAGGTTAGGTTGTTATGCAGGCCAACATGTACACGGCTAACGGCTGGAAACTCGGAAGGCTGTAGCAGCTGTGCCAAGAGGAGGCAAATTCAAAATAGTCTTTTATGAATTACATATTTTCGTACGGCCGTATGGATGCCGGCTACACGGTGGACTAGAGTCCTTGTAATCTAGCCTTCATGGTAAGCTTACGCACAGTATGGGCTAGGCCTTACATACGCCTACGACAAACTGAGCAATTTGAAGATTATTTGATAAAGTTATTGAACCTAGATAGTTTATTATTGTTCTGCATACCTTGTTATGTGATCTACGTGTAACAAATAACATCTAAAGTGCATCATTTTATTGTTATCAATTTAAAAGAGCTGAGGCGGTATTGATATGAAACAAGTCCGCCATTTGTAATTTGAGCTTTCTATAGGTGACAACTCGTAACGCGATCTCCTTTGCTCACGCTAAATATTTGTCACTGTAGTTATCGTTGTCTATAGAGAAGAGATGTCACGAGTTACGTGGTCGGACTTTAGGGTAGTTGTCACAGAATTGAGATAACGATAAAGAGCTCATGAGCTTTCTATAGAAATCGATTTCTACAAGCTTACATGATCGCACTGCAGAGGGCCGTATCGCAACACTGTGAACATGGCTGTGAAGGTACGATAATTTATCGACGTACAATTATTGTACGTCGATAATTATTATTGTACGTCGATAAAGAAGTTTTCTAGTAGAAATCGCTTCCTATAGAGAACTTAAGCTATAAAATATAAAATGTAGTTACGTGATTGCAAAAGTTATCTATTGTAGCTAGAGATAACGATAGAAATCGTTTTCTATCGTTATCTCTGGAGTTTTACGTGATCGCACTGCAGGACTGAGATGTAGGACCCCAATGAAAGTGCAGTGATATGCCAGTAATAACGAAACATACGACAAGAGGATCTAGGACGCGTCAACCACATACATATGTTATTGTGTTCCGCCCATGATAACACAAGTTAAGAAAGTGATTGGTAATTAAGTTTTATTTTAATTTGTGTTTAATTTATTTATGTATTTACAAATTTGTGGATGTTGCCATAGAAATTATTTAATGAAATAGATAAAATTGATTTAAAATCATGTTTTTTAAGTTAAATGTAATAAGTGCGCGTAAACAGGTATATGAAGAGGAGATGCCCATGCTGGTCAGAACCAGTCACTGGTGAGGGGTGGAGGGGGCTTTTCTCACGTCGCTGTCGACATCGTCTTTGTTGTCGTTCGTTGTGTCATTGTCATCGTCATCGGAGAGGTCGTCAAGGGAATGTGTCCCCAACGACGATTGCCAGAGCTCGCCTCTAGTTTCGGGGAGTAATATCCTCCCCCTTACTAGCTGATGTTTGCGAACATGACAACAGAATGGGCTTTAAAACAAACAAACAATGCCCCTCTAAATAAAACAAAATTCACCAAAGATACATATTAAAAAATTTGGTTGTAGATGTTATTAAAAACCAGTAAAAGAAATTATAAGATTCACAAAAATAAAAAAAAAGAAGAAGAAACATAATGGCTCATTAGTTACAAAAACTTTCCAAATTCCAGGAAAATCAATGTTAGGTGCACTTATTACATTATTAGTATTAGGCATCAATGCAGCCTCTTTAAGTATACTTTTATGTGGATTGGCTTCATGAAGGATGATGGATGAGTTGTTCCAACCACATAATGATGATTCTCATAAACATGCTCTGCTAATCTTGAGGAACATACTTTATGCCGCGTCACGTTGTTCTTACGGTCCTTCAACATCACTCAAGACTTTCATTAAAAACCTGATGAAGGAGGTTGATTAACCTTTGAAATATCGTTATCTTTGTTTTACTTTGAGTAGTGTATAGTGCTAAAAATCATGATCTTAAACCTGATCTACTCTAAAATTGTTTCTTCATTGCAATAAGTTAACTAAATGTCGCACGAAAAACGCAACAAAAACTAACTAACAGCGGAAATATAAAACAAGAACACCAATTTTTAAGTCAACCCAGGGAATTACAACCGACGTTATCGTTCAGTTTTATCACTCTAATCCACTGACTGTCCCCCTCATGCACAAAAACTTACCGGATAAAAATTGCGTCTCGTTAAAAATGGCGGAATTGCGCAATTCCATATGTTAAATCATAGGGAAATAAAAATCGTATCCACAAAGGCAGTTGCGTTAGCAAACATGCGTTCGCAAGTCGCTAGATATTTCGCTACTCTGGATGTGACACAAATGTCGACCCTTACCTTCTTTGTATCAGAAAATAAATATTTCAACAAATTTTTTTTTACCAACAAACATTAAAGCAGGCAAAAAAACATGAAATATGTAGTACAACATTGCAAAAAAGATCATATAAATAAAGTGAAATTTGAACCCGCGACCCTCAGCATAGAAATGACTCTCGTTACCGCTAATCCCAAGTGTACGGTAAATATTGTGACTTTTGACCACTATTTACGTTGCAGGTTGCCCAAAACACAAAATTAAAAAATAATTGCTGTTTTCTATTCTATCTAGAAATGCTCTTTTAGTGCCAGAATAATTATTTCGAGTCATTTACAGTCCACGTCAAAGACGACGTGAGAAACTAAGACGCTTCAACCGGGAAGGTTATATATTCTGCAGCATGTGATATTGTGATTAAATAAATTAAATTATTGTGTTTTAGATTTTTTTATTGTTTTCTTTAGTTTTATTTTATTTTTTATTTTTTGTTTTAATGGCGCGTCAACCGTGAGGTCATAAAGCGCCACTCTAACCTAGGGGGGGAAGAGGGGCCCATGCTGGTAAGAACCAGCCACGGGTATGGGAGGAAAAGGGCTTCTCACGTCGCGGTCGTCATTGTCTTCGTCATCATTCATGGTGTCATTGTCGTCATCGTCGTCAAGGGGTCGTCAAGGGAAGAGGGCAAGGACCCCGACGACGATTGCCAGAGAACGCCTCTAGTTTCGGGGAGTAGAATACCACCCTTTATACAAGCTGATGTTTGCGAGGTGGACTTTTCCTCTTTCATCACCTTTCACGATTAGCAGAGCCATTCTCTGGGCCATAAAAATTCAGCCCCTGGCCCAGACAGTTTTATTTGGCTTATTCGGATTAAGGACGCGTCAACCGTTAGGTCATAATGCAACACTCTAGCGTAGGGGATATGGGGAGGTGTGGCCCATGCTGGTCAGAACCAGCCACGGGTAAGGGGAGGAAGGGAGGTTTCTCACGTCGCGGTCGTCATCGTCTTTGTCATCGTTCGTTGTGTCATTATCATCGTCATCGGGGAGGTCGTCAAGGGAAGGGGGAGGTGTCCCCGACGACGACTGCCAGAGCTCACCTTTAGTTTCGGGGAGTTACATACTTACTCCCCTCTTACTAGCTGATGATTGCGAGGTGGACTTTTTCTCTTCAATCGCCTTGTACGATTAGCAGAGCCATGCTCTTGGCCAATTCTACCCCGGGCCCAGACGGGGATGGGAGGGATCAGATAGGGGGGATTGTTCAAATTGCTTGCGCTGGGCATCATATTTGACACATTGCTAACATATTATTATGATACACGGTTAGTGGTACACACACACACACACACACACACACACACACACACACACACACACCCACACACACACACACACACACACACACACACACACACACACACACACACACACACACACACACACACACACATATCACATCCATAACATGGCCTCCTAACAGTCTCCTAACTGTCTCTAAAACTCTCACCAGCTGATGTTGAACGAGACAAAGATCATCCTCTTCTTACAGCGCAGAAAGATCTCGACTATAAAGACTTGGATAACCAAACTCCTACAGTTGTTGTACAGAGTTTGTTGAGGATATCGTTGTCTTGGTGGCACGTCTTGAGTTTATTAGCTTTGAGCTAGAAGATTATATCAACATTTTATCATCTAGGTTGGCTTGGTACGCGGGCTTTGCAGTGATGGATCAGTGAGCCGAGCTCATCAGGAAGCCGGCTTTAGTCAAAGCCAGTGGCGTAGTTACGGAGGGGGGCAAGAGAGGCGACAGCTAATAAAAATTTAGCAAGGGGGAGGGAGGGACGCAGGTGGGCACAATTCGTATTTAAATAAGGTATTTACTAACATTAAATAGATATTGCGATATTTTGTTATGTTTTCATTCATATTTTATAGGTTTTTGTCAATTTTAGTTTGTTTGCAGGGCGAATCAACCGTTACGTCATAATACGCCGCCGGATATAGACGCCCATGCTTGTCTAACCAGCCATGGGTAGCGGGAGGAAAGAGTGGTTCTCACTTCGCGGTCGTCATCGACTTTGTCTTCGTTCATAGTGTTGTCGTTTTTAACAGAGGTCGTCAAGGGAAGGGGCAAGGTCCTTGACGACGATTACCAGAGCTCGCCTCTAGTTTCGGGGAGTATATACTACCCTTCTTACTGGCTGATGTTTGCGAGGCATACATGGTCGAGGATGTTCCAGTTTAGCTGTGACTTCATGAACCAAACCATTGCTCTAGGTAGATGTTCCTCTCCCGCCCAGGGTCAAGCAGACGAGGCTGTAAACAAAGCACGTGGTGCACTTTGCTTTGACGATGTATAGGTGAAACCAGATAAGCTGTCGGTCGCCGAGGGATCGCAGCACTGTCGTCCACGCACTATGGCCACAGGATCGGCAAAAAGTAGATAAAATAACGGTCTCTAAAACTGCTTTCGGAGAAAAACACGACTATTTTAAAGCCAAGCCTTGCCCAATATATCCTTAAAATATAGTATTATAATAAAAAACGTGGGGCTTTCAAGCATTATAAATGTTGAAAAATTTCAAGAAATTGTTCAAAATTTGAAGGGGTATTGTAAAGTACCAATCTCTTAAATCTAAAACTTGGTAAAAGTAATTAAGATCCAGTAGGCAGTGACTTCTTAAAATGTATAAAATGATTCTAGTAGGCAGTGACTTCTTAAAATGTATAAAAGGTTTCAAGTAGGCAGTGATTGAGTAGTTTGTTCAATGACGTACATAAGCTTTGCGTAGCAAAGCGCTAGACGCTCAGTCTCCTATCCTTCCAAACGAGCGCTAGCGTAACAATTTGAAGCCTCTCTAGTAGGGAAAAATCACTTCACTGCAACATAGATACTTCATCTAGTTGAATGAACTAAGATGCAGTGGATTATTTGAACGTCGCGGGGATAAACAAATACGTAAACAAATGGCGGACATTTTAAATTTTGCTTCTATGTGTGAAACGAGAAAAATTGTCATTACTTTCATAAAACAAACCAGAAACCGTCCCGGGCCTAGGCCCAGATAAAGAAAAATTATTTATAATACAACAGTGTAAGCCTTTAGTTCCATTAGGCTATAGAACTACATTCATTAATGCTAACATTACACGTTTGACAAGCCCTAGGCCTCTCCTAGGCAACCCTAGACCTGCACGACCTTGTTCAGACACATATTCCGCACAAATAACTAGTTTTGATTACTAAAAGCCTAATGCAGATAGACAATAGTATGATAGTCCACCAACTTGAATTGCTTTGTTCGGAAATCGGAGTAACTGAGAGATTTGTGGAAGAAAGACTGTTTTTCGTCAACAATAACGAGAAATCGCCATCTTGCAGTTTGATTTTACACCGCTTGTTAACACAAAGGCTGTTAAATTTAAGGGTACGATACATTTAGACGGCGGTGGGTTTTTCCCTACTCAAGACAGGTTCAAATTGTTATGCTCCCCACGGCTATACTGTGTGTCTAGCGCTTAGCTTATATTATGTCATTGAGTTTGTTTACATTTATAACCAAGTTTCAGAAGGCTGTATTTTTCACTTATGGTAAAATAATTATATTATTTAAAGTTTTAATAATGTTCTGATAATGATTATTAAAGGTAAATACAGCAAATTTAAATTTATAAAAAATAAGTAAATATTAAAAAGTGTTTTATGTGATGTGTAAAAAAGATACAAAAATCTAGAACTTTGAAACAATGAATTTGACCAGGAACAGAATGGCCATCTTGGATGCTACTTGAATCGAGTTAGGTCAAGGAGTTTTTGCTCTAGTAAAAAAAGCAGAAGTGATTCATTTAAAAACTAATTTCAATTATAAGTTTATGTGTCTGCAACTTGGCACCTATAAATATACTTTTAAGAAGATTTCAAGAGAAGAGAAGTAAGAAGATTAGAAGTATAAGGACTCACAAGAGAAGACTACAGATGGGTGAAAAATCATACTCAAACACAACAGCCAAAGAAGGTCGTATGATATAAACTTTTAATGTCCAATGTGGTCGTTATCAAGCAGATCAATTTCACTAAATAATTGCTGTAGTATTATTACTTGGTTTAAAAATAAATGTCTAATTATGTGTTAATTTGTATGCCAAGTGTGTTGCTCATTGACTGTGTAGGCTAGCCGAGGTGGATGAGTTTTAATATATGGTAGCCTTGTACAGGGTAGCACGGTGTAACGTTACAATTTGGCAGCCCAACGTTAGTGGTCTTACTGAAGATAATGTCACGCAGAGATTAGGGGTCTCAATTACACACTTGGCTACAAATAAACCTAGGCTTTGGAATAATGGCTAGTCAAAGTGAAGGTGTTGCTATTGATGAAATAGAGCTAGGGTTGCAAATTGTTTCTCAAGATTTAGGGAGGACAGAATTGGGACAGATGGATAGTGGTTTAGATAGGCACTTGGCAACCGATATGACTAGCACTTCGACGGAGGTATGTTTGGAGTTAAGTCCAGAAATAAGTTTTTTAATGAATTTCTTGGAGACTAAACTAGGTAGCTTGGAAAATAAAATGGGTAACATGGAAAATAGCATAAAAAATGACATGTGTAGCATGAAAAATGAAGTGGGTAAGATTATGGACGAGAAACTAGAGGTTGTTAAACATGAAATCGATAAGGTAAATCAACGAATGGATGTCATCCAAAATGGATTAGAAGAAAAATATGATCGACTTTTCTACACCTTAGAAAAACAATTCATAGATGTGAAGCTAAAAGTAACTGAAGATGTGGAGGACATTGAAGCCAAAGTAGGGGGTGCTATGGAATTGATAAGGGATATCCATGTCATGATTGATGATAATGGCAAGAAATTAGAGGAAGTACAAAAAGAAGTCTCAAAAGTAGAAGAAAAGCGAGAATTAGATGATAAAAACTTTCAAGAAGCTTGCAATGGTCTGGAAAATACTATTCTAACCAATACAAAGAAGATGGAACACACTATTCTAACCAATACAAAGCAGTTGGAAAATTCTATTCTAACCAATACAAAAAAGCACTGCCTCCTAGATGCTCGTCGTGGCTCCTCGTTCCCTGCCTGTTCACGCAACAGGTTTTGATTGTTGAAGACAATTCGCACTTTTTTCCCACAGCGCTAGTTACCGTCCCCAAGAGCTTTCTTTTGTTTTGGTTGTTTACATTAAAATGTCATCATGCCAGAGTTGAGCTGTATTTTCCTTTATAATAAGCAATGGTGCGTACAAGAAGTTGTAAGATACCGGGTTGCCATTATCTAAAACAAGTAGGCCTTTCTTTGCATGAACTACCGGGAAATAAGGAAATCAGAGGAAAATGGATTGGCATATTATCGAAACACTGTAAAGGTAAGCTAGCCTACAAAGCATTGTTTATTGATTGAATCTACGCCTAGGTGGACCGTGGTTATTTCTTCTCCTTACCTTTGTGTTTCTTGAAGCCTATACTTCATTCTGCAGTGAGAATAAATATTAGATCGATCCGTTATTACAATGGATCCACTCAGTGGAATAGCTAAAACTTATTATTAACCTGTAATTATTTACAAAAAAAAAGTGTTCATATACATATGGTTCAGCCTTTCTGCATACTTTTAAGTCACAGTAGACATAATATGCCTGCGAGGTTTGATGTTATAAGATGTATGTATCCTATATTAGGTCAAGGCCTAAAATTATGTAAGCCGACTTACTGTTTATTTACGTCATTAGGTTGAAAATAATACATGCTAATTACACAACACCGCGAGTCCTGATCCTGGGTCCCATCAAAATCACTCGCGTCCTCGTAAGGCCGTATGCTTCGGACCAGTGCCATAATATATTCTTCAACAGTCCCTTTCATTTCGAATACACCATTAAAAGATATCAAACTTATAAAAACAAGATTTCCTAACATCCTAATTTCCTTCTTTCCTATATTCAGGGATTCGCAAAAAAAGACCTGGACCAAGCTATATTATCTGCAGCAAACATTTCTCTACACTCGATTTTAAGACGACATCTACAGGGCACATCCGACTAAACGAGACCGCTGTACCAACCATCTTTTCATCCCAAACTCCAGAGATAACTACAATTAGTAACGATTTTCCACCAGGTTCAAATTCTCCAAACATAGACCTTCTTAAGCCAAACGAAATAGAGAAGCAGTATATTAGCAATAATGTCCAAGATCCTGTTGTGTCTTTAAATGGTGAAAACTGCGTACAAGAAACTGGAATTCACGAAGACGTTTCATTCTATAGCAGACAATTAAAAGAAATTGTAACTGAAAATGCTAAATTAAAGTATAAAAACAAGAATCTTACAACACAAAATTACAAACTTACAAAATGCTACAAACATACAAAGATAAATTAAAATGTATGCAGGATATGTTAACCAGCGTGCCCGAATTGCGTATTTTAAAGTAGGTGAAAGAAGATTTTGAAGACGGCAACTCAAAATCCATTTTCTTGTTGGACCAAATTCACAATTACGACAAACTTAATTTTAAATGGTCTGAAAGTACCATACGTCGTTGTTCGATCTGGCGAATGGCTTCTCCAAGAGGTTATGAACATGCTAGAAGTTCAGGTTTTCTGCACGCCCCCTCGAGATCCACGTTTGATCGTTATGGTGGATCTGAAGGTTTCGGTGTAGGGGTATCAGAACTTGTCAAAAGACGCTTAGTAGTAGAATGTTCCAAGCTTACAAGTATTGAGCGCTTTGCATCTCTTATCATAAATGAAATGTCTATAAAAGAACGTCTCACATATGATAAAAATATGGACAAATTCTTTGGAATAGTAAATGCAGATGAACATGAAGAGAAGATAGAAGAGAACATCAAACTTGCAAACAAAGTCGTATGTTTCGTACTACACGGTCTTTCAACAAAATACACTATTCCAGTTGCATACTATTTGACAAGGAGTCTAAAAGGGAATGAACTACACAAACTTACATCACATGTGATGGAGAAAGTAGAGGAATGTGGATTTTACATAACAAGGATCGTTACAGACAACCATAGAAGCAATGTGTCATTATTCAAACACATGAGTGAAGGAAAACAAGGGCCATCTATTGCACATCCCGTTGATGGCGCTAGGAAGATATTCCTCAGCTACGATTATTGTCATATAATCATAAATGTTAGGAGTCTCTTCCTCGAAAATGACATTGCAGATAGAAATGGCATAATTTCTGCAAAGTATATAAAGGAACTACACAGAATTCAGACAAGCATGATTACAAAGCCAGTTAGATTTCTGACAAAAAAACACATCTACCCTGGCAACCTGGATAAGATGAATGTAAAGAGAGCTGTGCAAGTGTTTTCAGTCCCTGTCACTTCAACAATTGAATATATGCGCGACAATGCTCGATCATTTGAGTCAAGAGTGGATTTTGCAGAATCAGAAAGCACTATTAAATTAATGAAGAATATGAACAAGTTTTTTGTTATGCATGATGTGAGTAACAGGAAACAGCATATTTGCCAAAAAGACCCTGACAAGGCTGAATTTGAGTCAGTTTTCGATACTCGTCTGACATGGTTAGTTGAGGAGTTCATTCCCTACGTCAAGGAGCTTCAACATTATTCCAAGGAAAACAATGTGAATGGCCTGTCAAGAGAGACCAGCAATGCATTGATATTCACATCACAGTCTACCTTTGAGTGTGTGAAGTATCTCCTTGACAGTGGATTTTACTTTGTACTTACAAGAAAGTTTTCAAGTGACCCAGTTGAAGCAATGTTCAGTGCTGTTAGGATTAACGGAGGCTTGAACGATATGACGGACGCACTAGCCGCTCACAATGCACTACGACGCATATTAACTTGCGGGCTCATAGTTGCTAGTGCATCTTCAAACATTGTTGGCAGCTGTTCATACAGCAGCAGTTGGACAGAATCTAACCATGTGCACTCAGAGATAGAAACAATCATGCCAACAAATGGTCTAGAAATGTACCCGTTCCAAAAAGAACGTTTGGATGAGTTACTGGACCAAGTGAGACGACCAGATGAAACACATCTCACTGATCTACAAAGCGCTGCTCAATCACTTCTTGGTGGTTACATAGTCCATGTTATCAAGGAAAGACACCACTGTGATGAATGTTTGGATGCGATCTCCTCACAAAGAAAGTCAACACCTCTTATGGATCTCATCAACAAACAGGACAGAGGTGGATTAACATATCCCAGTCAGTCGTTTGTGTTATTCTTGTCAGCAATACAAGATTTTGTCAAAGAGGTAATTCAACATTTCAACAAATCCACAAAGATACTTCAAACAGTCGATAAATGGCTAAGGCCAGCAGTTGAATGTTCAATTGTACTAAAATGTCCTAATGTGCTCCACAAGAAGGTACTTGCTGAAATTATTGTTTACAAGTTTGTACGTCCTATTCTCACCAATATAGCTAAGCTTCATTCGGAAAAGGTATTTCGCATGACACTTCAATCAAAACCATTGTCCAGGAAAGTGTTCAAGTTGTGATGTGTGTCCTATTTAATGTTTTGTGTGGTGTGCTTATAACTTATATGTTAGCTCTCCATTAACGCAATGTGCAACCGTTCGAAACTCGACCTCCACCTTCAAAGAAGTTTAAAAAAATTGTTGTTTGTGATGTGCGTGTTCCCGAAGGCGAAATGTTGGGTCTTTGCGAGTTTTGGGTGCCGTCCTGATTGTCGAAAAAGGGAAGGGTACCCAACATTCGTGTAAAAAAAATGCGGATGGTGGAGGTGCCGGTTCAATGTATTCAATGTGGGATTCAATGTAAGCCTAGGGTACAGCATTTATCTCAGGACAATTCGTGTAAAACCATATTCTAGCATTATACACATGGGCAAATACTCTGGCCAACAGTCTGATATTGGCACTCACATGTACAGGACTAATCTTTTGCAAAAGTGTATTTCTGCCCATTAGGTCAAAGCTACATAGCTACAAATTGTTGTATGCACCATGTTAATTTCCCTCTTCGATATTTTGCATTATGTAATATGCTATATTTGTTCTAAAATCTCAAGATTTTCTCCAAAATCTAAAAACTTCTCTATTGATTGTTCCTTTGTTTTATCTTCTACTATAAGCTACGTATTGTACTTTCGCCCTTTATTAGACTTAGTAACTGCATTAAAAATGGTACCGTATACAATGCAATATAGGTATTAATTTTTATTTTTCTGTACATCAAATACGTTTATTTAGTAGTTTTAAGAACAAAAAAAGGTACAAACCTAGTAAAAGTAGTTTAAAGTTAAAGAACTAAGATGTAATTAATCTGCCTACAAATAGGCATAGGGCGTAAAACTTACTAACAATGTACTAATAAACTATTTAAAAATAAGCTATTTAACTATTATTAAGTTGCCCTTCTTTGCAATTCAGTTTTTTTAACTGAATTGGATAGACATAAATGAAATATATAAATAAATAAAAACCAATAATTTGTTAGGAACATTCTGAGTCACTTATACCAAAAAAAAGACGGTTAATTTTTCATATTAATGTAGGTCTAGATATATTTTTATGGTATCTAGTTCCTGTCATGTTGTGCATATAGCTGAGGGAGGCATACATCATAGACGAGGTCGTAGGAATAAGGTCCAAGGTAAAACTATTATTAATCATAAATTTTAAAAGGACCAGCTTGATAGCAGAGGCGGGCCAGCCCTAAAACAATGGTGGGGGGAAGGAGGGGCAAGATAATAAATTGAGGGGTAAGTAGTGGTGGGCAGTGGGGTCTGGGGGGAAGCCCCAGCCACCGGAGGCTCTTCGCCGAAGTTGAAAAATATTTCGACTATACCACGGTTATTTTGTCATTGTTTTAACTGAAAATGGCAACTCAAGGATTACGATTTACCAATACATATGGAGGTTTTTCATAAGAAATTACCAAAAAGTAATTTTTTATTTTTATGATTTATTAGTTTTTATTAATATAACGCGTGCGGCAGGCATTTGACACGAGGGGGGCAAGCCATTTTGAGGGGGGGGGGTGTAAGTGCCCCCCAGCCCCCAGACTTCCCCCTTTGCACCGCCGCTGCTTGATGGAGAATAATATTGTTTAGCTCGTGGCCTGGTCAAGACTAGGGCCCCAGAAGGCTACCTAAATCTATTGATTTTAATATGATTAGGAATAGGAGGCATAGGCCCTATAAATAAAAATAACATGCCTTTAGCCCTTGCCTTATATTACAAACAACAAAGTTATCAGTATCTACTTTTTGTTTAAATACCAGCATAATATAACTAGACAAATTTTTATATTACTATTCTGCAAACCTTTACAGTGATGTACGTATACAAATTACGATCTAAAAACATTCAATTTAGTTTGGGTTCAACAGTAAAATACATGGAGATGACATTTAATATGATAAAAAACATCAAAAACAAAAGAAAGCTTTGGGGACGGTAAAATAGCGCTGTGGACAAAATTTAAAACTGTGCGCGTGGACAGGCAGGAAACGAGGAGCCACGACGAACATCTAGGAGGCAGTGCAAAAAAGATTTAAGATTTGGAAACTAAGGGGTAACAAAGGGGTTACGGGAATACCGGGTTTATGCAAACGATAGCGGTGTAGGAGACCAACTTTTTTAGAGAGGGCATAATATTCATGGGAGATGGAGGTATTTATCCCATTGAATTTCTAAACTTGTTTGAAAGCCGATTCAAGAACTATTCGGTAAATAACAACAGGAGGTTGGCGTTCACTCTACAATGCTTGAAGGGTCAATGCATACCATGGATGCTGGGAAATGAGTTTGATTCCTTTGAAGATTTTAAAGAAAAATTCATTAATCATTTTTGGGGAGACAACGCTCAAGATGTTCTCATGAAACACATATATAGTGCATCCTACAAAGCTGGTAAACAGGGATTACCATCAGTATACTTCAAACGTTTGTTGCGTCATAATGGATATCTCAGTTGCCCAATACCACAAGAAACGATGGTCAAAACAAAACTGCTCAAACATTTTCCTATGGAAATTCGTTTCCATTTCATTCATATAGACAACGATGCCACTAAAATCGTAAATCTTTTGGAAAGATTAGAAAGTGACAGACTGATTTGGTTACCTAGTCAAAATAGGAACTATGAAAACACCTACTACCACAACTTTGCAACAAATGCCAACAATGATGGATACAAAAATCGACAAACTAACGTCAATTCAAGACCTCTAGATGACTGGCGATCTCCAGGGAACGAACGAGCACCTCCTACTAACAACAACGTGACGGCACCTCCATTATTAACTGAAAACTAGATAGGGCTGTGGATCTCGGAGTTGTTCCTTTACTCACTTGTTCTATGTTGGTGTTTGAAGAGGTTATGTTTGAAGGGGTTACATTTTTTGTTCTCTGTTGGTCAGTTTGAAGGGGTTGTCATGATTTGATTTTGATTAACTTGATGGTTGATGTACATTTCTTGGTACATTTTTTGTTCTTGGTTGGTCAGTTTGAAAGGTTTTTCAATTGAAGTAGTTATTCATTGTCTTTCATTGTGTGCATTCCAATGTACTTTTTTGTTCTTTATTGGTCAATTTGAAGGGGTTGTCAATCTTGTCTTCAATTTGCTGGTTTGACTACTTTTTGATGGTATGATAGTTCTTCTGTGGGATGATAGATTTGGAATAGTTTATTGTGGAGTGGAAAATGAATAAATAGACATTTTCATAAAGATTCTTGGAAATGTGTTGCTGAAGTTGATAAATACTAGTACATTTTAATAAGGTTGTTCATAATTTCCAATTTGAAAGATTTTAAGTTGATGATATTATTTAATTGGTGTTTTTGTTTTTTTTAATGGAGTAAATAATTTTAATATAGTGTTTCAATGGTTGCAGGAGTTAATATCAAAAATAAATAATTTCCATTTCTTCAAATAATTTATTTTTGGAAGGGGTATTGTAAACAGCCTTTCAATTGTTGAGTTATTAATTTTGTTAGTGTTTGTCAATGGAGGTAGTTGGAACATTCAATGAGTTCTAAATTTTGGGTTGCTTGAATTTTATGATATTGTATATTAAAGTCATGGGTAGCGGTAAAAGAACAAAGTGTGATCTAGTTTGTTTAGATTTTTGTGGAATAAGCTGATGTTCAGATTTGTCATTCTCCAGAGGATTATTGTATTGTTATCAGATTTTGAAGCAGGATTAAAAATTTAAAAAAAAAATCCTTTAATTTGTCTGGTACTTTCAAGCATTATAAATGTTGAAAAATTTCAAGAAATTGTTCAAAATTTGAAGGGGTATTGTAAAGTACCAGTCTCTTAAATCTAAAACTTGGTAAAAGTAATTAAGATCCAGTAGGCAGTGACTTCTTAAAATGTATAAAATGATTCTAGTAGGCAGTGACTTCTAAAATGTATAAAAGGTTTCAAGTAGGCAGTGATTGAGTAGTTTGTTTACATTTATAACCAAGTTTCAGAAGGCTGTATTTTTCACTTATGGTAAAATAATTATATTATTTAAAGTTTTAATAATGTTCTGATAATGATTATTAAAGGTAAATACAGCAAATTTAAATTTATACAAAAATAAGTAAATATTAAAAAGTGTTTTATGTGATGTGTAAAAAAGATACAAAAATCTAGAACTTTGAAACAATGAATTTGACCAGGAACAGAATGGCCATCTTGGATGCTACTTGAATCGAGTTAGGTCAAGGAGTTTTTGCTCTAGTAAAAAAAGCAGAAGTGATTCATTTAAAAACTAATTTCAATTATAAGTTTATGTGTCTGCAACTTGGCACCTATAAATATACTTTTAAGAAGATTTCAAGAGAAGAGAAGTAAGAAGATTAGAAGTATAAGGACCCCAAAAGAGAAGACTATAGATGGGTGAAAAATCATACTCAAACACAACAGCCAAAGAAGGTCGTATGATATAAACTTTTAATGCCCAAATGTGGTCGTTATCAAGCAGATCAATTTCACTAAATAATTGCTGTAGTATTATTACTTGGTTTAAAAATAAATGTCTAATTATGTGTTAATTTGTATGCCAAGTGTGTTGCTCATTGACTGTGTAGGCTAGCCGAGGTGGATGAGTTTTTAATATATGGTAGCCTATCGAGAAGGAGGTAATAGTGTACAACGGGGAGCGCTGTATCGTTACATTTGGCGCCAACCTAACGCGATTCAAGTAGCATCCAAGATGGCTATTCTGTTCCTGGTCAAATTCATTGTTTCAAAGTTCTAGATTTTTGTATCTTTTTTACACATTACATAAAACACTTTTTAATATTTATTTATTTTTTATAAATTTAAATTTGCTGTATTTACCTTTAATAATCATTATCAGAACATTATTAAAACTTTAAATAATATAATTATTTTACCATAAGTGAAAAATACAGCTTCTGAAACTTGGTTATAAATGTAAACAAACTACTCAATCACTGCCTACTTGAAAACTTTTTATACATTTTAAGAAGTCACTGCCTACTGGAATCATTTTATACATTTTAAGAAGTCACTGCCTACTGGATCTTAATTACTTTTACCAAGTTTTAGATTTAAGAGATTGGTACTTTACAATACCCCTTCAAATTTTGAACAATTTCTTGAAATTTTTCAACATTTATAATGTTTGAAAGCACCAGACAAATTAAAGATTTTTTTTTTTATTCTTAATCCTGCTTCAAAATCTGATAACAATACAATAATCCTCTGGACAATGACAAATCTGAACATCAGCTTATAATTTATTATTATATTTATTATAAAATAATATAGTATATTTCAATGTAACGTTACACCGTGCTACCCTGTACAAGGCTACCATATATTAAATCTCATCCACCTCGGCTAGCCTACACAGTCAATGAGCAACACACTTGGCATACAAATTAACACATAATTAGACATTATTTTAAACCAAGTAATAATACTACAGCAATTATTTAGTGAAATGATCTTTTTGATAACGACCACATTGGACATCAAAAGTTTATATCATACGACCTTCTTGGTTGTTGTGTTTGAGTATGATTTTTCACCCATCTGTAGTCTTCTCTTGTGAGTCCTTATACTTCTAATCTTCTTACTTCTCTTCTCTTGAAATCTTCTTAAAAGTATATTTATAGGTGCCAAGTCGCAGACACATAAACTTATAATTGAAATTAGTTTTTAAATGAATCACTTCTTTTTTTTTTACTAGAGCAACAACTCCTTGACCTAACTCGATTCAAGTAGCATCCAAGATGGCTATTCTGTTCCTGGTCAAATTCATTGTTTCAAAGTTCTAGATTTTTGTATCTTTTTTACACATCACATAAAACACTTTCATATTTACTTATTTTTTATAAATTTAAATTTGCTGTCTTTACATTTAATAATCATTATCAGAACATTATTAAAACTTTAAATAATATAATTATTTTACCTTAAGTGAAAAATACAGCCTTCTGAAACTTGGTTATAAATGTAAACAAACTACTCAATCACTGCCTACTTGAAACCTTTTATACATTTTAAGAAGTCACTGCCTACTAGAATCATTTTATACATTTTAAGAAGTCACTGCCTACTGGATCTTAATTACTTTTACCAAGACTGGTACTTTACAATACCCCTTCAAATTTTGAACAATTTCTTGAAATTTTTCAATATTTATAATGCTTGAAAGCACCAGACAAATTAAAGGATTTTTTTTTATTCTCAATCCTGCTTCAAAATCTGATAACAATACAATAATCCTCTGGACAATGACAAATCTGAACATCAGCTTATTCCACAAAAATCTAAACAAACTAGATCACACTTTGTTCTTTTACCGCTACCCATGACTTTAATATACAATATCAAAAATTCAAGCAACCCAAAATTTAGAACTCATTGAATGTTCCAACTACCTCTATTGACAATCACTAACAAAATTAATTACTCAACAATTGAAAGGCTGTTTACAATACCCCTTCCAGAAATAAATTATTTGAAGTAATGGAAATTATTTATTTTTGATATTAACTCCTGCAACATTGAAACACTGTATTAAATAATTTTACTCCATTAAAAAAACAAAAACACCAATTAAATAATATCATCAATTTAAAAAATCTTTCAAATTGAAATTATGAACAACCTTTTTAAAAATGTACTAGTATTTATCAACTTCAGCAACACCAATTTCAAGAATCTTTATGAAAATGACTATTTATTCATTTTCCACTCCACAATAAACTATTCCAAATCTATCATCCCACAGAAGAAATATCATACCATCAAAAAATAGTCAAACCAGCAAGTTGAAGACAAGATTGACAACCCCTTCAAACCGTCAACTTTATAGAAAAGATTTTAAACCTTATTTTAGGTTAGGAATTTACTAATGACCCTCAACAAATGACTTCTTCAAAATGAAAAACCTTTCAAACTGACCAACCAAGAACAAAAAATGTACCAAGAAATGTACATCAACCATAGTTAATCAACAAATCAGTGAACTACCCCTTCAAATTGATAACCCCTTCAATCTGACCAACAGAGAACAAGTGAGGAAAAGAACAACTCCGAGATCCACAGCCCTATCTAGTTTTCTGTTAATAATGGAGGTGCCGTCAAGTTGTTGTTAGTAGGAGGTGCTCGTTCGTTCCCTGGAGATCGCCAGTCATCTAGAGGTCTTGAATTGAAGTTAGGTAGTCGATGTTGGTATCTATCATTGTTGGCATTTGTTGCAAAGTTGTGGTAGTAGGTGTTTTCATAGTTCCTATTTTGACTAGGTAACCAAATCAGTCTGTCACTTTCTAATCTTTCCAAAAGATTTACGATTTTAGTGGCATCATTGTCTATATGAATGAAATGGAAACGAATTTCCATAGGAAAATGTTTGAGCAGTTGTTTGACCATCGTTTCATGTGGTATTGGGCAACTGAGATATCCACTATGACGCAACAAACGTTTGAAGTATACTGATGGTAATCCCTGTTTACCACCTTCGTAGGATGCACTATATATGTGTTTCATGAGAACATCTTGAGCGTTGTCTCCCCAAAAATGATTAATGAATTTTTCTTTAAAATCTTCAAAGGAATCAAACTCATTTCCCAGCATCCATGGTATGCATTGACCCTTCAAGCATTGTAAAGTGAACGCCAAACGCCTGTTGTTTTTTTACCGAATAGTTCTTGAATCGGCTTTCTAACAAGTTCAGAAATTCAATGGGATGAATACCTCCATCTCCATGAATATTATGCCCTCTCTAAGTAGTTGGTCTCCTACACCGCTATCGTTTGCATAAACGGTAGTTCCCGTAACGCCTGTTACCCCTTGAGTTTCCAAATCTTGAATCTTTTTTGTATTGGTTAGAATAGAATTTTCCAACTGCTTTGTATTGGTTAGAATAGTGTGTTCCATCTTCTTTGTATTGGTTAGAATAGTATTTTCCAGACCATTGCAAGCTTCTTGAAAGTTTTTATCATCTAATTCTCGCTTTTCTTCTACTTTTGAGACTTCTTTTTGTACTTCTTCTAATTTCTTGCCATTATCATCAATCATGACATGGGTATCTCTTATCAATTCCATAGCACCCCCTACTTGGCTTCAATGTCCTCCACATCTTCAGTTACTTTTAGCTTCACATCTATGAATTGTTTTTCTAAGGTGTAGAAAAGTCTGTCATATTTTTCTTCTAATCCATTTTGGATGACATCCATTCGTTGATTTACCTTTTCGATTTCATGTTTAACAACCTCTAGTTTCTCGTCCATAATTTACCCACTTCATTTTTAATGCTACACATGTCATTTTCAAGCTACCTTCCATGGTACCCATTCTATTTTCCAGGCTACTTTGTTTAGTCTCCAAGAAATTCATTAAAAAACTTATTTCTGGACTTAACTCCAAACATCCCTCCGTCGAAGTGCTAGTCATATCGGTTGCCAAGTGCCTATCTAAACCACTATCCATTTGTCCCAATTCTGTCCTCCCTAAATCTTGAGAAACAATTTGCAACCCTAGCTCTATTTCATCAATAGCAACACCTTCACTTTGACTAGCCATTATTCCAAAGCCTATAGGTTTATTGTAGCCAAGTGTGTAATTGAGACCCCTAATCTCTGCGTGACATTATCTTTAGTAAGACCACTAACGTTGGGCGCCAAATTGTAACGATACACACGTACTACCCTCTACAAGGCTACCTATGTATTAAATCTCAACACCTCGGCTAGCCTACAAATGAGCAACACACTTGGCATACAAATTAACACATAATTAGACATTTATTTTTAAACCAAGTAATAAAACTACAGCAATTATTTAGTGAAATTGATCTTTTTTATAACGACCACATTGGACATCAAAAGTTATATCATACGACCTTCTTTGGTTGTTGTGTTTGAATATGATTTTTCACCCATCTGTAGTCTTCTCTTGTGAGTCCTTATACTTCTAATCTTCTTACTTCTCTTCTCTTGAATCTTCTTAAAAGTATATTTATAGGGCCAAGTTGCAGACACATAAACTCATAATTGAAATTTGTTTTTAAATGAATCACTTCTGCTTTTTTTACTAGAGCAACAACTCCTTGACCTAACTCGATTCAAGTAGCATCCAAGATGGCTATTCTGTTCCTGGTCAAATTCATTGTTTCAAAGTTCTAGATTTTTGTATCTTTTTTTCACATCACATAAAACACTTTTTCATATTTACTTATTTTTTATAAATTTAAATTTGCTGTCTTTACCTTTAATAATCATTATCAGAACATTATTAAAAACTTTAAATAATATAATTATTTTACCATAAGTGAAAAATACAGCCTTCTGAAACTTGGTTATAAATGTAAACAAACTACTCAATCACTGCCTACTTGAAACCTTTTATACATTTTTAAGAAGTCACTGCCTACTAGAATCATTTTATACATTAAAGAAGTCACTGCCTACTGGATCTTAATTACTTTTACCAAGTATTAGATTTAAGAGACTGGTACTTTACAATGAAGTGTACGAATAAAATCAAGACATTTTGATGCTCCTAAACATTGACATCACATCTGGCGAGGTTGGCATTATAAACAGCTGGAACTTTGGACACACCATTACCAACAAGGCAAAAAAACAACAAAAACAACAAAACACAACAAAAAAACAAAAAAACAAACAAACAACAAAAAACTATCGTGATTACTTAAAATCATTATTTCGCTAAAATACTGACTCTGTGGGACGAACTACTTTATTCACAGCTTATAAAATGTTGATTTATGTGATAACATATCACGATAACATGATCAAATACGGCAGGCCCTACCAAATGCCAGTTGTGTGTAAATTGTCAACGTTGGCGTCCGAGCTCTCGCTTGACCTTGACGTGCGACAGCTTATCTGGTTCCACCTATATCTTATCGACATGGGACTTAGACGAAGGGAGAAACTAGGGCGCCTCAACCGGTCAGGTTATTCTGCGCCGCCTGTAATATAATGAGTAAATGACATTAGTTTGATAAGGATTACATTATGTTTAATATTTACTTTTAGTGAGAAATGTATAAAGGTTGTCGCCATTATAACAATTATGATAGAAGTTCGAACGAGGTAGCAGTGTAGGAATATTGTTGTGTACTTTGTGTTGTAGCTTTACTTGACTGTTTCTGGGCAGCCCAGAAATGTAATACGTAGGCCTAACTACACCCACCACAACAATTAGTAGAAACTTACATATGTACATTGTTTTCTCCTGTGAACGTCTTAATGCCGAAGAGGTTATATTGCGCCGCCTGTGATAGTAGTACAACTTTATTTATTAAACAAAGCTCTGCCTTTACATTAAGGTTGCCTTAAGACACAGAATAACAAATGAAATTATTACACATTTACACAAATTACGTTCAACAATAAGTAAAATAAGTTACAGATTAATAAAATGAGTTTATTGCGTGTATAAAATTATGTTAAATAAATTACTATTAGTGGTTTTGGTTTATTTTGATTAAAGAGGCGTCAACCGTTAGATCATAATGCGCCCTATTGCCAAGAGGATATGGCGAGGAGGGGCCCATTCTGGTCAGAACCTACCACGGGTAGGGTGAGAAAAGGGTTTCTCACGCCACGGTCGGTCATCGTCTTTGTCATCGTTCGTTGTGTCTTTGTCGTCATCGTCGTCGAGGGGTCGTCAAGGGAAGGGGAAAGGTTCCCGACGACGATTGCCAGAGCTCGTCTCTATTTCCGGGGAGTAAAATAATACCGTTGGGTGACTAGTGTTCTCAGAGTAATAGCCTTTACCGGCTTCAGCCTGCTCACTTGTCGGCTACCTACACGTTAGAGCGCGCTAGTTGTTATACTGATAGTTGCACAATCTAGCAGTCAAGAAGGAAGTTAATTGGTGGCCGGTCACTTCTGCTCAGTCAACAATTCGATCCCAGCGCTTGTAGCGCATGCTTGTGTAACTACTTCAACACGAATGACGCGCAAATTTTGAATTTGTATTTGAAATCAGATAACTTGCTGCTTTGATATTAAGATGGTTCTTTGCTTAAAATTCAAGCTAGGTAAAAAAAAATTATTAATGAGATGCATTTGCTGCGCATTTATTACGTTATTATACAATGTATTTTTTTTCCAGGGACAAAATTAAATTGTTATTATTGAGCCTTCCTTGGGCAACTTATTTGATAAAATGAGGTGGGTGAGAGTATCAACATACAGAAGCAACACAATATAAACATCATTGCATATTTATGTGCTTTTGGCCTGTAAGCTAAACTATTTGTTGGAGACATTTCGCAGCGCGAATATATTTGATTGTGTTGACGTTCGAGCCCAAACTGTGTGGGCTATCATCAGGAAAACAAGAAGCCTAATCAAGAAATGTCCCGATTAATTTTTTTAATGTTAATAATCCGGGCCGCGAGAGACTAAATTTGGAAATTTATATCTAGTTATTATTCAGGTACAAGTATAGGATGGTAAAGAAATGTAAAATAAGTGTAAAATGAGTTCCCGAGATTCAAAAGCAGCAATATCCATCAGTGCTAAAATTACATTTGTATTTTTTATGTTGGCATTAAATATTCGTCCCTAGCCGAAAGACCTAATCCATCATGATTCAGTTTTGTTTAGAAGACTTGGTTGCTGTGCTGTTGTAACTGTAAGATACATTTGTATTTCTATTCTAACGATAACATTAGAACCTTTGGGTTTCTAGTGTGGTAACGATAACACTAGAACGGTTAAGTCAAAGTCATCATTAAAATAAAAAAAAACGTTTGCTTAACATATCTATCTCCTATCAGCGGGGGGGGGGGGAATGCTGTGCTATAATTTTAAATTTACACGTAATAAACAATTTTATTATTATTTGTGTAAAATTCGATATTTACTGTATTTTTTATATTTCATAAACTACTTGTTTTTACTTATGAACAAGAATTTTGCAGCACCCTGGTTGAGAACCACTGATCTAACGGTTGTGACTAAATTTAATTAATTTGACAGAAAGTATCTTGTACCTGAACTGTCTGAAGATACACAAAAAATAGTATATTTAGATACAGGTACAGGTACAATTTTCTATTTGTATCTAGGATGTAAAGGTACACATCAATGTACTACCTAGATACAGTATCTAGATACAGTATCTAGATACATGTATCTAGGTACTCCCCAACACTGGATAATGAGATGGAAAGTCATAGATTGAGAAATTCGGAATAACAATTTTTAACTGTTGGCTATAGTTAGCCTTTTTCATCACCTTCTCCTAGATAGGTAACTATTTTGAATTACAGCCAAACAAGAAACAAAAAATAATTATTTGTACGCGTCCTTCATGCCACTCATCTCGCCAAATTTCTTTCTCGAATAGCAACAGCATGGCTATCACCAATAACTTCAATATCTTGAGGCATATTCATTACACACGTGTTGTTTTGACAGCAACTCAGATTTGAACACTTTTGTAACAAGTGAAACTTCGAACGGTCAAATGGGGAAACGGGGGGAAAACCTGTCTCCGCGCGAAAAGTACTTTGTTTTATTCGCTAATTAGAGAATGCTCGCAATGCGCGTGAGGGGATGGGTGTGTTTGTGGAAAAATTCCTAAACCTAGATAATCTTCAGAACCAGTTTTGAACAGGAGCGTCCACAACATCACCACTCGTCTTTCCAAATCTTGGAGGAATAAACCACAGTGTTTTCTGTGATTGTGTTATTTCTGTGGGGGCTTGTGTGCCTGTAGTGTGACTAGTGTCGTGTCAGTAAATTTTGTAACAAATCCAAGTGTGAAATGTTTATTTTTGGTGACAAACTTTGGCCGCAAACAAGATTGCTTTAAATAAAATTGAAAGACACTGTAACCGTACTCAGGTATACTCTTTATCAAATACATAACTGCATAACATATGTGGAAATTGTGATAAGTAGGGCAAATATTGATGTTCGCAATATTATGTGAAGCATAATTTGTCATTGAGTCACATGAGTCATGGTCCGGAGTGACCTGCGTACGCAATCATGTTAAATGGCGTGACTAAATAGTACTTTTTGCATGTTATGAATATAATTGCATGTCACAAATTCTTACGTAAGGTTTGGTATGCTAATGCATGGTAAAAATACTGATTTGAACATCCGATGTGATACAATAACTGATTTTTTTAACGAATGCTTAGAATACACTGAGGATGGATGTGATGAAAGTATGATTTAAATTGCTGCATGAGGTTATTGCTGAACGATTTAACATTTAAAATTCTGTACATGATGCAATGATTTTTTTTGACGAATGCTTAACACAATAAGCATGGGTTGTGCATGCAGCATGATTGACGATTTTAACGGCAGGTGGGTAAGGACGTCCAAAGAATAGCGTAAAAGTAAATGTTTTGCCCATTACTTACACAATGTTTTCATGTATGAATAAATTATTTCACAACGCGCATTGTTTATTATAATAAAAGGTTATGTTATAATGTTCTTTTTAGCCAGTTTTTAATAAAAGGTGTGGTTCATAGAAATTCATAAACGTTCAATGGCTTTCAATTGCTCTCTTCATTGTGAATTAATAAATTTAGCACGGTGTTTATTCTTTTGAAAATAACCTGTGGTATTACGTTTCAATCATGCCTTAAAAAAAAAAAAGGAAATGAAGTCATGCTCCTACGGCATCTGTTTCTAATTCAAAGCTTAAAAATCCGCAGTATCTGCTATTGGGTTTATCCTGTTAAAGATGAAGCACGGTGCGATCAATGGGTAACAAATTGTTGCAATCCAAACCTTATTTTGAAACTAAAGTTCAGCTTGGATCTTGCAAAGTGTGTCAAGGATTTTACTAATGAGTCATTTTATGAATATTTTACACAACTCTCTCACAAAGAACGCTATTCCTACACTTGACGGAACGTTTTAAATGATGCTATTGTTATGGACCCTGAATGTTGTGGCAGATACTGATTCTAACTCGATAACGAAAAGTATCAATCCCCGTCCACAATAGGTGACGTAATAACGCCTAATCCCAACTTCAACACCTTAATGCGAATTAAATGAACAGAACACGGACAGTCCCGACCGCGATTGTAGTCAGAGACTCCGTGGCGCTTCTTGAGCCCGTCATTAGAGTAGCTGTCGTGACCGGGCGACTTACGAAACACTGTGACGTCAAACACAAAACAACTTCAAACACCGACTAAGAGGGACTTTACAACACACAGTGTTAAGACAAAATCGTCCATGAATACTCACCGGACATAACGCCAAAAAAACGTAAATGATGGGTCAAATTCAAAATCTAAAAAGTCATTGGCCACCAGACAACGAAGTCAAATAATCTCATTTAAAGGAAGTAAAGACTAAAACGCAATTACAGGATTTGTCTATGGTTAGTTGTCAGGGTGCTAAAAAGTTTTTGTATCAGAAATTTGCGTCAACATTTTGCAGCATGTCGATACTACCAAACCACAAACACGTTACACAAAAGCGAGATGAAAAACAAGTTGCTTTGTCTCTATATTTACAAATCTCCAGCGTTGTACACGCCTTATGGAAAACAAAGTATTCAACCTACCTTCAAATCTACGAATTGAAGGCTGGTTGAATGTTTTGGACTTGCAGGCGCCATTTGCAAAGATTTAATGAAAAGCTCAAACTTAAAATGTCAGAAATGCTCTCCAAAGAACGCCAGTGTGTTTTTTAATGTCGACGAAATGTCAATCAAAAAGGGTTGCCATAATTCCTCCTAAATACGAACTTAATTGAGGTTTCCAGATTTAGCTCACGTTGGAGGACGCGCGGGAGCCAGGAAACCCACGTGGTAGTTTTCAGGATTATCGTGGCCGTTAATTACAGTTTATAGAGTTACCTATTTCGTATTACGTGGCAAATAGCGTAGTAAAAGGGATCAACTTTAAATTTTTGCTGTTGTCAAACTTGTCACAACTGTTTGACCAGTTGCCATTGTAGAGCCGTTTGTGTGATCAGGGACCTACACCAATCCCTCGTGAGAAAATGAATGTAACGGCGATATCGTTTTTTTTGTGTTCGGATCGCGAAAGTGTACTGCTCTATGATGTACCACATTTGTTTAAAGCTTAGAAACAATCTCTTATGCAAAGATTTCTTCGTTGCTGGCGAGCAATATCTTGGAGGACATTTTCAATGCACACGAAATAGATTCCTGGTTTCTGATATAGCACGGGGGCGATGTACTGTTAAGTCAAAGGCATATTGCCACCAAATGCATTTGATAAAATGAACGTCAGTTGGCCGTGCAAGTTTTTCTCTCATTTCTGTGGTCAATCAAGCCCTTGATATCTACTGCAGTTTGCTACTGGCCAACGGAAAAGTCCTACTGCATTAGCAACAGCTAAAATTCTTAAGAATGACAAATGACGTAATTTGACCCATGTAAACAGTACACTGTTAATAGTAACATTCCGTATAACTGTGCCATCTCGACCGGAATAAGATAGCACATGCATGCCTAAAGGCGGGCCCCTAAATGGATTGAGAACGTGGATAGTTTCAACGAAGATCGAATAGGGATAACTTGATCCCCCATGTTTTCCTAGTTAAAGTTTACTATTTTAGTCATTCTAGATCTTGGGAAGATTTAAGGTCGAAGTTTGCGTCTTTCTATTAACGGGCCTTCTTAATCAGGATCCCTTGAAAACACTTTCTCTGAGCAAGACACAGGGGTGGCTATGACCGGAACCCACGGCACAACGCTTAGGCTAAACTTGCTGCATATCATAATCTGCTTATCATGAACCTCCGCACACTCTAATTGCGCCGCAGATGACGATGTGATGCTTCTGTTAAAAAGTGCAGGTCAAGTCATGAAACTCCACTGTCTCTGAGGTAGAAGTTTGACGAAAATCAGACAGAGGATTGTTGTGGGCGAGATCGATAGCGACGAAGAAGATAATTGTGAATTGCTGGACAAAGTTGAGGGGGATATAGCCATAACCCATTAAGTGTGGACACTGAGGTAAGACGACGAGACTTGAGTTTAAACGAAGACGATTTTGACAGAATTGACAGTTTCACAAGCTTGTTGTTCACAAACTTTAAACTCCTTGGAAACAAATGCTGTTCGGTACTTTGGCAGGGTATGTTGCCAAGGTATGTGCAAAAGTTCAATTGTGACGTTGTAAACACGCTAAACACGACATGAATAAAGTCTAACAGAGAACTAGAAACAATCATGAAATGTAATCCTTTTGAAAGACTTTTACAACAAGCCAGAGAGATTGGGTTCCCTTTGTCCTCCAAACCGAACTAATGAACAATGTCTCTTCGTCTTCAACTGGAAACTTTTGCCAGTATATTTCCCAAAGTAATTCACCTGCGGGGGTCCGAGCACTCTTGCTCGAAAAAATCTGAGCCTGTCAACTTGCGATTTCCCCATGGTTCAGTGGACCTTGTCTAAATCATCGTAAAAATTTGCTCAAACCATTTAGGTCACTTTAAAGATAAGGAGGAAGTCTTATGGTTATCTCGCGAGTTACGAGCACCACAGCCCGAGTAAAGATAAGAAAGACGTAGACCCGAATCGTCCCGTAAAAACCCGATTGAGACACACTCAGAATCCAGAGCTCGTACTAATGCCAACGCCTCGACACAAACATTAAAAACTGGAGAAATCAATTAAGCACAGGACAGTGAATCACGTCATTATCATGTCTCGACTCAACGTGTTATGAAACCAACATTTTTAGTGCTCTTCGATTGGCTCACGTCACGGTGATTTTTCCGCGATTAATAGAGTCCCCTGCGTTCATGTATGTTTGATAAATGTTTGTATGTCGGGGGTGTTCATGCTAGATAATTCCCATTTTCGAGCCCCATGCAAACGCATTATTGTTTTTTCTTTTTCTCCACGTTTCGACATTCCCTTAATAACCATTAACTAACATTTTAGAATGTAAACAACTGCTGTGTCGCTCTGAACGCCATCTAGGAATAGATGATGCCAGAGAACCAAAATCATTATTAGACTAGTGATTCCTGGGTCTGGCTAGTCTTAGAAATTAGATTATTACATAATTGAGGTTTTGGTTACATTCATGAAAGTCTTATAATATGATATCGCTGTGTTTACATTGGAAGATATTACACGAGATCGACGCAATATGTAGGTGTAAGTCCAGAAGCATGTTTTGTACGCACAGTAAAAGCGTCTGCTTTTGAGCATATTAGTATACAATTTGACGTTGTTACATTACATGGAATTCTCCGATATAAATATGCACTTTAGTATAGACTAGATTTTTATGGTGAGAACGTCGACGAACGAGTTGTGAAGGTTGCTCCATGCTCAGCAAACATTGTGAATGTGATTAGGCAAGTAGCAACGCTTTACAACACAATGCAACATGCGAACCGAAATGAAGGGCAAGCCACGGTTGTCTAGGATATTCAAACACTAAAGCATGACATATTTCTAGGAATGAAACAGTGGCTAAAATGGAAACTACCAATACATCAATTTGAAACTGTCAAATTTAAATTTTTGGGGTAGATTTCCCTCAACCACTTTTTATTAGTTTAAAAATGTACAATGTGTTTTTTGTCGTATCCTAGACAACCTGAGACTTGCCCTTCACTTCGTCGCATGTTTGCATTGTTGTTGCAGTAGTGTTGCTAGTTGGCTATGGTACTGGAATACAATACTTTTTACGGGCTGTAATATTTGGCCTGTAGCTTGTAAATTTAGCACTGTAGTTTTTTTACGTAGTTTTTCACTACAAATGATAATTCAAAATTAGTTAGCTTTTTCTAGCAGATACTTTCAGACTATAATTTTCAGCATTACTATAATCGTCAAGTGACAGAACGGGAATTAATGAATACATATTAAAACTGTCGTTATAAAATTGTGATGGCAAAACATAAAATAACGGTCGGTCGAATGTAGTCTATATAAGGTGGTGGTGCTGGCGATGTGCGTCATTTTGTACATAAATATAGACTGTGCGGCCACAAAAACAAGTTTTACGAAATAACAGAATAAACAGTAGGTAGTTTGGAGTAAGAAATGCATAAGTAGTCATTTGAGAAGACCTTAACTATGTTCGAACATTTTTTGCGTCCATGCATAACTCCCATGTATGACGGTCCTTTTTCAATGCATTGTTTTTTATCTTTTCTATAAAATTAAATATACGAGTTTGATATGTAAGTTTTTTACCATATTCACACTTACCCATCGTAAAGGACATGTGTAATATTATGAAGTGTGTATCTTTAAAATCTTGCTTTAAGTACTTTTTTTTTTTTCTTTTTTCCGGTACAAATATCTCAGCGTACCGGAAAACGCAAAAAACTCCTTGTAGGCTAGAATATTTAGAGATAGGACCTACACACTTGGTCAAAATGTCATAATGTCATAGTCACGGTAATTGTTAATTACTATTGTAAAAAATATCGGCCATCCAACTCATATACTTTTTTATAAAATGATCTACAAAAATCTTTAAAAAGCCGCAATATTGAAGTATTGCTAACGAGAAAATGGCTCAGAAATAGTTTTGGCCTTCTAAAAACACTATTTAAGATGGTATTAGGCCTACTCGAAACTACTGTTTTTTTAGTTGTTTTGTAAAACATGTTTTCGTGCCCGGACAGTCTTAAGTAACAATAAAATATTTCTTTATTATTATTTTATATTAATAATACTGTGTAAGGTGGTTGTGACAATGGTGCATTATGTTTGCACGCAATATTTTAGGTAACAGTAAATTGGGGCTATAAGATTAGTTGACACCTTAGGCCTACACTCGATCGATCGTTATTTTTGGGGTGTTCATCAATAGGGTTTACGATTTTGCCACAGCCCTATTGAGGATCTCCCCGCCCAAAAAAAGTTTTCCCCCATCTACGTCGGGAGTTGAACGTACTGATGGGGCTGTTGACCCAGGCATGGGTTATCGAGCGATCGACCGGCAAATCAAATTATTTAAAAACAATGTTAAGGAAATAATAATATTCACGTACTAATAAAGTAACAACTAGGCTTGAAACTTCAAAGTTTCACACCCCCCCCACCCCCCCCCTTCCCCTTGCTCACGGTTGACGTTTTTGCAAATCACTCATCATGCATCCCAAAACAAGGCCGTCCGGGCAAGCCCATCGGAGACTGAAGTTGGGACCTTTCATCTCGTCTTCCACAGCGATCTCGTTATGCGCGGTTGCATTATTTGATGCAACATTTAATTATTATTAATTATTTGTTGAAGAAAATTTATTTGTAGTTTGCAAACGCGTTGGAGATGTTTTCCCGAATAGTTGAACTTTGACCATGCGAGTGTTCCTGGAATTAATGGAGCTCGCGTCCTATATTATCGCAACTTGCAAAATCAAATAAAGCGCAGTAGTAAACAACGTCATTACAAATGTTCGCGCCTTTGCGTATGTTTATAAAAATTAAAACTTTTAATTCGATTCGGTTGACCGTGCGGATTACTTTTTGCGATTAAAAGGACACGCGTTTTTGTATGTTTTCGGATGCATGTTTTAGTCAGGAATATAGAGGATGGTTTGTGCGCCGATTAAATGATACAAAATATATAATAATTGCCAGAGCTCGCCCCTAGTTTCGGGGTCTTTCAGACTCGCAGTCAGTCGCCTCGCCTTGTTGAAGCAGACATGGTTTCATTTTTGCTCTTGTCTTGATATGACGACAATGCGAGACTAACAATGACTACACGAAACGACTAACCATGAGGATAAAATAACCATCCCATAAAAGCTATCCATCTAACGCGCCTGGAAAAAACGTTCGCGAAGTGGCCTAGTTTAGCCCATTGTGAATGTGATAGATAGGCCAAGTATATACGAAGTTATATCGATCGATTGTTGTTTGTGGTTTCATTAGTTGGGTTTAACAAGTGGTATGCTCTTTTGAGGATCTCGCCTTCCAAAAAAGATTCCCCATCTACAGTCTGGAGTTTGACGTACTGAGGGGGCTGTTAACCCAGGCATGGGTTAATCAGCGGACGACCGGAAATCAAATTAATTTTAACAACAATGTCGGAAATAATAATTAAAAGTTTAAAAAACTAAAAGGGGGAAAATTATACAACTAACATGAACCTTTCGATGTTCCACCCCCGTCATTCCCCCCCCCCCCCCCACCCCCGGATCTAGTGTCACGATGACTTAATGATGCAATCACTCAATCATGACTGTAATTCTCAAACAAGGCCGTCCGGGGCAAGCATCTGAGACTGAGAATTGGGATCCTCCGACTGACGAATGCCTTAGTCGATCACATTATGCGCTGTTGCATTATCTGAATTGCAACATGTTACTAGAGAGAGAGCATTCGCGCCCCGCCATTTCCAAGGAATTCTTTCAGCAATTGTTTGAAAGGCTTTTGTTTAACTGTTCTGGTTCTGTCACCACAAGGATAAAATAATGAAGTGCTGACATTCACCATATTTACTTACCTTGCTTGTTTTATTAACGTATTTATTGGCGCTGTTTTAGTCAAAGAAAATCTGTCTTTTGAAGTTAGGAGTTGTTGAAATTGTTGTTGCGTCCATATTTACGTTAAATACTATCCCGCAACGGGGATGAATTTTAGCTTAGGGAAACTGCTTGGACTTTTTTTAAACGATTATGCCTAGGCCTATATATGTTATTTTGCAAATAAAAATTGATAATTTTTACATTTCACTCTAATTTTATATTTTTAACTCGACGCAGCCAAGTTCCATCATCGTAAAAACAAATACAATTGTATCTTAGCATTACAATAACCAAAAGCACAGCACAGTCCTTTTGGCTAGGAACGAATATTTAATGCAAATTAATCTCGGGAACTCATTTAACATTTATTTTACAGTTATTTACCATCCATGTGTCTGTACCTAAATAATAACTTGATATAATCCCTAATTTAGGCTTTTGAGACCCGAATATTATCATATTTTAAATTAATTAATTAATTTGGACATTTATTCTTTAATTTGCCTATCCTGAGGATAGTCAACATACTTTGGCGACGTGAACACAAAGAAGGGAAAACCAAATATTTCGCGTCCGGCGAAATGTCCCAAGCAATTTATTTTAATATCCCCGCGCCATAAATAACTCCAACCCCAAAACCATAAATGCGGATGAATGTTTAAATACTATTGTGTTGCTTTTGTATGTTGATTGCACTCACCACATCATATCACATAATAGTTGCCCAAGGGAAGGCTCAGTAGTAACATTTAATTTTGTTTCATATAGACCTAACTATCATGCCTGTACAAAAAAGAAATACATTATATAATAATAACAACGTGATTAACTGCGCAGCAATTTACTTGCAACAATAATGTTCAACCTAGCATGATTTTAAGCAAATAAGCATCTTAATTTCAAAACAGCAAGTTATCATGCTTCAAATACAAATTCAAAATTTGCCATCATTAGTGTGAAGTAGTTACACAAGCATGCCGCTGCAAGCGCTAGGATCGAATTGTGACTGAAGCAGTAAGTGACGCGGCCAACCAATTACCTCACTAGTTGTTCCTGCTAGGTTGTGGCAACTATCAGTGTTACAACTAGCGCGGCTCTAAAACGTGTAGGTAGCCCACAAGTGAGCTGCTGACGCCGGTAAAAGCTATTACTCTTGAACACACTCAACGCCCATAACGTCTGGCTGCACATAATAATGTGGAAATAGGCCTAGCAAACCATTCGTTTGTCATTTGTATTTGTGAGGAAGATTGAGTATGCAGAGAAAACTCTGTTGATAACTATTAATTAAAATTTGGTTTTTTTACTATACGTTACGTCAAATCTTTGTGCCCGATACTGCCTACAGATGACAAAAATGAAATCGTCAAACTCGTGGAGTTGTTTGAGCACTTTTCATGATAGAATTAGAATAATTTAATTATTTAACAGTGCGCGATCTCGGGCCTAGGAAAGGCAACAATATGCGACATGCGTTGTTAGTGCAGATGTTGTGACATCAAGTTTCTATTTCAATGGATTCTTGGAAAATGGAGTCATCAATCAAATGTGGTAAAACTATAAATTGAAAAATCAAATAAAATATGTTTTGAGATCATAGGACATCTCGAAAAACAAAAGTACGAGGCAGAACAGAGTCCAGCAAATTTGACAGGTGGTAGATAGTATCACACTCGTAGATCGTGTACGTCTGTAAGACGATCGTCCGCGCGGCGCTAGTTCTAGTCTAGTCGCTAGTTAGTTTATCGCAGACAGAGGATCGAACTCGCGTCACGAAAGGAGTTGTCATTGCATCGATACCTTTCTATTATACAATTTTCAGGGCAACATTTCGCCTGAAATCGAGTTTTAGGACATCAAGCATAATGCAGTCCACGCAAGATTTATGCCTACGGCGGTAAACTAGTTGAAGTACCCCCCAAGAGTGAGAGTGGACAAGGCAACAAGACCAAGAAGTAAAATTTCCGGGGGTGGCTAGAGTATGCCTATGCTATCGCTATGCAATGCATCACATAATAAATACAAAATATACATAAAATATCTACATAGATTCATACATACACTATACATGTTGGCGTGATTTCTTGTGCGAATAAATATAATATAAGGAAATCATTTTGTTCTTTACCAAAACAATAAAAGATTTTAGAATAATGCATTCTATTCAGCTTATTCACTTCACTTGACAACACTTACAACGATGTTCTGACGATTTGTGCGAGCTCACGTTGAACCTGCCGCCACTTCAAAAAGATTGCAATGCGAGTGAGCTACCGACCGCCGAGGCGAGGGTGGAGATAGTTATGCGTGCTGACGCGCAGCGCCAGTAGGCGGTCAAAATCTCTCTTGGAGCGTCGAAACGGGTAGATTTTTACAGGGTTTTGGTGTTTCAAGGAAATAAAATAAAATATGCGTTCGAATGACGATCGGAAAACGAATTTAGAATCTAGAATAGTACAATATTTGGTTGAAAACACGTCAATAAATTTGAGTGTAAGGAAGTCAACCAAAACGACACTACAAAAAACTCAAATTTTATTCAAAAAACATGAGCGGGAAAAAAGGTCGTCAGTACTAATCCATTCGTAAAAAACTTCACCAAACTTGATAAAAATAATAACAACTAGATGACAAAACTTATCTGAAAAATTTAAGTTCATCTGAAAAGCCGTTCTTTATATTGTCGATGAACTCGCCGCATGCAAATTAAACAACCGGTTACGCCCGTAAATAGGGTCAATTTATTTTTTTTATTTTTATTTTTATAGTGTAGTATGTAGTTACAAAACACTTTGCAACAAAACAACAACATATAAGTGAAAACAATTTAGCTGCTGGAATAGCCTTAAGTCATATTGCGCCTCCTGTGAAAACGTATTTTTTTAGTTAGTTTTTCTACTATATATTTTTTTCCAAATGGGGGGAACGTAAGGGGTGACGCTGGGAGTCACGGGGTTGGACAGGCGTGCTGGTCATAGCCAGCCACAAGCAAGGGGAGGGCATGGGATTAGGTGGCCGAGAGCCGGGCCAAAGGTCGTCAGGGGAAGGGGGCAAGGTCCCTGACGACGATTGCAATAGCTCGCCTCTTTTTTCCGGGAGTAAAATACTACCCCTCATACTATAGCTGATGTTAGCGAGGTAGACGATTCTTGAATCGCCTTTATCGACTAGCAGAGCCATGCTCTGGGCCAATTATACCCCGGACCCAGACGCGTGGTAGTCAAAGAGAGGGGGAGGTCCCCGACGAGAGGGAGGAGGACAAATTTACTGTAAATGTGAGTATCATACATCGCGGTCCAAGATGCCTGTCGCAAATCAAAAGTGTTTTCTTGTTTCCACTGTCTGCATTCATAGTTATTAATTTTGAGTTTATTTGGAAAAGGACGCGTCAACCGTTAGGTCATAATGCACCACTCGAGATAAGGGGATATGTGGAGGAGGAGCCCATGCTGTTCAGAACCATCCACGGATAAGGGAATAAGGTCATGAGATAATAACTAATTATACTACGCTAGAAACTAGGACACTTCAACTGGTTGTCATGATGCGCCGCCTGTAATATTTAAGTTCATAAAATTTGTGTATGTTTTTTTTGTGTATAAGCTTCTTCAAAAATTATTTTGTATATTTATTATTTAAAACACTGTGATGCGTTATAGGTTTCTTAAAAAGGGCATATCCCCATTCACATTCAGTGTCTATAGAAACCTACTATAAAATAATAATAATATATTGTAATTAAATTAATTAGAAATACATTACACAATAATATAAAATAATGATGATTTTATGACATGGTAACGTAAAATGGGACAATTATTTGAGTTAATTTTAACTAACGGCGGATCAACCGTTAGGTCATAATCTGACACTCTGGCTTAGGGGATATGGAGAGGTAAATTCTATCCTGGCCGGGAAAAACTACGGGAATGGGGAGGACAAATGGCAAGTGGTTCTTACGTTGTATTCGTCATCGACTTTTTCATTGTTCGTTTTGTAATGGTGGTTATCGTCGTTGGGAAGGTAGTCAAGGGGAGGATGATGTCCCTGGCACGATTGTTGGAGCCCGCCTCCAGTTTCAGAGAGTGATAAAACTCCCTGACTTAACCAGCTAGTGTTCGCGATATAGGCCTATACTGTACAGCAGCTTTCCTCGCCTTGTACAATTGTCAGAGACATGCTCGGGGCCAATTCAACCCCTGGCCCAGATAAGGAGGCTCAAAGTTTTTTTGAAATAAGGGCGCGTCAACTGTTACGTTAATAATGTGCCACTCTATCCTTGGGGTTAAGGGAGGAGGTGCCCATGCTGGTAAGAACCAGCCAAGGGTAAGGAGGGAAGGTCGTCAAGGGAAAAGCTGCCCAACGACGACCGCCGGAACTCGCCTATAGTTTTAGGGTGTAATACGAACGGACTGTCTTTCTCTTTCCTCGGCTTCAGGGATTAGCAGAGCCATGCCCATTGCTCAGGGCTTAGCTGGGCGCAGAAGGGGGAGTTTTTATATTTTGTATAGTTCGAGCTCAAGGGCTGGCGAAAAGGACTGACTGATACAGAATACAAACAGAACAACTTGAGAAACTAGGGCGCTTCAACAGTGTAGGTCATACTGCGCCGCCTGCGATATTGTAAGTTAATAAATCTAGTTTGCTGTGTGTTTGATTTTTTCAAAGTTTTCTTTAAAATATATTGTTAAGTTTATTTCGATTCAGGGCGCGTCCACCGTTCGGTAATTGGGGAGTAAAATACTCCCTTACATAGGGTCTAGCTGATGTTTGCGATATTGAATTATCCTCCTTCCTCGCCTATTACGATTAGCAGAGTCATGCTCTTGGTTGAAGTCTATGACAGGAAATTTTGTTGATGTGTTTTTTTTTATAGAATATAAAACATGGAGGTGAGAATCTAAGGCTTTAAAACCGGTCAGGTCATATTGATCCGCATGTGACATTGTACGTAAATTAATGAATTTGTGAACTATGTTCGATTTTTAAATAATTTCGTTGGTTTGTAAGGTATTGTTTATTATTTTCGTTAATCGTTAGGTCAAACCAGCCACACTAGCCTTGGGGGATGTGGGGAGAACGACCCATGCTGGTCAGAACCAGCCCACACTAGTTGGGGATGTGGGAGGAACGACCCATGCTGGTCAGAACCAGCCACACTAGCCTTGGGGTTGTGGGGAGGAACGACCCATGCTGGTCAGAACCAGCCACA